>QNQO01005289.1:0-39910 GCA_003290165.1 Berberis thunbergii
CACATAATGTTGCATTGGCACCCCATGGCTCACACTTGCAAAATTTGGAAAAGAACAAAAAAAACATTTTGGCAATGGATCTTGGTGAAATTAAAATCAAATTGACTAAATTTTGGGATTAATAAGTTTTGAGCTTGAATTAGTTTTGTGTTCTAAAATTGCAATTGAAATTATATTTAAGCAATTGAAATATTTCTTTGTTACTCCTACACAATGCCTATTATGTCACCACTAATTAATTATATTACGATTCAATTCATTAGTTTAGTTAATTTAATTATTTAGGTTATTGTCTAATATGGGGACTAATGATAAACAATACATAAATTAATGTGTTTGAAGTGTTAGAAGTTTGATCTGATGACAAATACTACATAAATTCTAAACTAACCAAATTAAGTAAGAACTTTACACAATCCAACCTTATACCATTATTAATGGTGTCATACACTGGAGTTTTTACCATATCAATTATGTCATGAATTTAAGAGATATTTGATACTTATGCTTCATTCAATGTGTTTAATAGGTTTATTTACTTGCATTTTATTTTTTACATATTTAATATACCCTTGAAATTTATTATATATATTTCATGTATCCTCAAAATTTTTGCGTATGTTATTTACACACCGAATTATTTCTTAAAATTAGGAGACCGAAATTAACTCGAAAAACGAAATCACAATCCTTGGCTGTGATCAACCCTGTTTGTATTTGTCTACTCCAAGTAAAACTTTTAACTTCCATAAAATAGATCTGCACCTGAGTCTCTACCAAACTGTTTGATTAATTATCAATACCAACTCTGATATAAGTTCCGTAAGGTGTTTGATTTCCTATAGCTGAGACATTGTTTGGTCTAGATTTTCTATACAAGATCCATTGCCATGCTACCCTTCCCTGATACCTTGGACTAGGATGTTTATTCTTTTGCAACTATAGATTATATGATATATGTACATCTAGAATTGCAGAAGTCATGTTCAAATTCAAGGGTTTCAAGTTTGGGAGTATGTTCCAGTGAAATTGTAATGGGAAAGCTTGGAGCTACAACTCCTCTGGTTAGACCATAGTAAAAATCGAAGATAACATTGCATCATGTACTTAACGTCTTTCAACAATTCCAAATGCAGCATAAAAAGTGCAACTCTGTAACCATGATATACTAACCATAATAAACTGGCCACAACTACAACACACTGATCAATAGAACTAGAAACCCCAAAACCCAAAACTTGACAGTTTTGTGCATGTAAACTAATGAACATATACATGCCATTTCAGATTATTGCATAGCGACTATGCTGACACATCTCCTAAAAACTGGTAGACTTGGGATTGGCAAAGGTACAATGTTCGCAGGATCAGTATGAGTACTCATCCATGTCAAGATTGTATTTGAAGTTTTTTTTCTATTGTTTTTTCTGTTAATTTAGACCTAATAACATAAAACTCTAGTTGATTCAATGAAAACAAGGGAAGAATAGAAACATACCTTGATCCATAGCGATTTCCCTTTGATTGTGACGAGTTGGATCTTCGGATTGATTCAAGCGTATAACTTAGAGTATCTGTTGAGAGGATACAGAAAACAATACAGAAAGCAATCTTTTTCACGCGCCGCTCAATCGGGGACCAACCACAATTTATAACGCTCATAAGTTATAACTGTATAACTTTCGGGTTGTGAATTTTCAATTCTACCACTCATTGAATTAGAAATTACATCCTTATTTACATCATGTTATTTAATAATACCTTATAGTCCAACACCCCTATTAGATCACATATTAGATGGACTACACTTTAAGATAGCAATACACATTGTACTACATATGTGTGCCCACATTAATGGATTTTTCAACCAATCTCCCGCTTGGCCCACATATGTTACTTTTAAATGTGTATAACCTTATGAGCTTAAAAACTTGCAAGTAAAGGTATTCCTAAACAATCTCGTCCATTGACTATACTGATATAGGACTAAAATGATTTTCATCACATTTAGCGTAACTAAATCCATCAATAGTCACATATACCAATATTATCAAATGACATAGATCAAACATGGATGTAGAGCATGAAAATTACATGTAATGTGATCCAAACATGCCTATTTCCAACTGGTCCAACTTTAATCTTTAATGAGATCAAACATATAATAAACAGACAATTGACTGAATACTTTATTTCTGCAAAAAAATACTAAATTACACCAATGTGTCCAAAAATCCATCATAGAACAACAAAACTCCCACTAAACCATGATATCCTCATGTGATATAACACCCATATGAGCGGTGTGCTCGTGAAAGACCTTGGGTGGTAATCCCTTAGTAAGTGGATCCACAATCATGGAGTTTGTCCCAATACTTTATGAAAATCTGTTTATTCTCTACTCTCTCCTTCACAACCAGGAACTTATGTCAATATGATTTGACCTAGATGAGCTCCTGTTGTTGTTGGCATATAGAGTTGTTGTCACAATATAATTTAAGCGGTCTTTCTATGTCATTCAAAATGCGCAGTCCGGTGACAAAATAATGCAGCCATAATCCATGGTTGGATGCCTCAAAACATGCCACATATTTTGCTTCCATGGTGGAAGAAGCTATGAGTGTCTGCTTAGCACTTCTCCAGAAAATAGCTCCTCCAGCTAACAGATAAATGTAGTCTGATGTAGATTTCCTACTATCTTGGCATCCAACAAAATCAGAATCAAAATATCGTATGATCTCCAACTGATATGATCTCTTGTATGTGAGCATGTAATCCTTAGTTCTCTGTAAATATCTCATAACCCGTTTAGCTATTTTTCAGTGATCCATCCCAGGGTTATCCATATATCTACCAAGCATTCCAACAATGAATGTTATGTCTGAACGTGTACATACCTGAGCATACATAAGACTCCCAAGAGCTGATGCATAGGGGATTTTTTGCATCTCTACAACTTCAAGTTTATTCTTACGGCACTGTTTAAGACTAAATTTGTCTCCTTTAGATATAGGGGTGTCTCCTGATTTACAATCTTGCATGCCAAACCTTTTAAACACTTTTTATATATAGCACTTTTGTGATAACCCAAGAATACCCCAGAAACGATCCCGGTATATCTGAATCCCTAAGACAAAAAAAGCTTCACCAATATCTTTCATTTCAAATTTCTTTGATAGAAATCTTTTGGTTTTGTGCAACATGTCTATATTATTAGTGGCAAGCAATATGTCATCAACATACAAAACCAAGAATATATGTTTACTCCTACTAAACTTATGATACACACAATTATCAACAATATTTGTCTCAAAACCAAACGAGACAATTACTTGATGAAATTTTTAGTACCATTGACAAGAAGCTTGCTTGAGCCCATAGATGGATTTCTTTAGTCTGCAAACCATATTTTTTGGGTTTCCAGACACAAAGTTTTTTGGTTGCACCATATAAATTGTTTCATCAATGTCGCCATTGAGAAACGTTGTTTTAACATCCATCTGATGTAATTCAAGGTCAAAGTGCGCAACAAGTGCTATGATTGTCCTAAATGAGTCTTTCTTTGACACCGGAGAGAAAGTATCTTTATAGCCGATGCCTTCCTTTTGAATGAAGCCTTTAGCTACAAGACGAGTGATATATCTTTCCACGTTACCTTTTGAATTCCTCTTGGTTTTGAATATCCATTTACAACCAATAAGCTTTGTATTTTCAGGTAATGGGACAAGATCCCAAACTTGATTGTCTTGCATAGACTTGTGATCCTCATTCATAGCATCTATCCACTTTTGAGAGTTAGAATCCTGCATGGCTTGATGGAAGTTGATTCGATCATTTTTCATCAATCCATTATTTTCCTCATGTTCTTGGAGAAAGACCATACAATCATCCGGAATAGCACTTTTTCTTTCTCCCGTGGATCTCCTTAATGACATTTGATCTTGAGGTTGTTGAGTTTATTCTTCTGGAAC
Source organism: Berberis thunbergii (assembly GCA_003290165.1). NCBI lineage: Eukaryota > Viridiplantae > Streptophyta > Magnoliopsida > Ranunculales > Berberidaceae > Berberis > Berberis thunbergii. The sequence continues at coordinate 3,972 of QNQO01005289.1, forward strand.
ATTTACCTCAAATTGAGTAGGGAGTACTTCAACATTGTCCTGTTGAGGTTCCAGATCTGCTTCTTGGTCAATGACAGGTATTGGAACATGTACATTGTCAAAACATTAGTAGGAGTCCGAAATCGATTCTTCCTCAAAGACAATGTCTCTTACCTTATTTCTCCCCCTAAACTTGGACATCTTCAAAAAATGTTGTTGTCCCCATTTCAAAAATGGACTTCTAGTGGGATTATAGAACTTGTAGCTCTTGATCGCTCAGAGTAGCCAATGAAGTAGTTGCTCACTGTCTTGGAGTCCAATTTCTTTTCATTTATCCGATAAGGCCTTGCCTCAGTTGGACATCCCCAAATGTGAAAATGCTTTAGACTAGGTTTTTCTGTCTGTCCAAAGTTCATAAGGTATTTTGGCAGCTGCTTTAGTTGGTACTCTATTAAGGATATAAGTTGTTGTCTTTAGTGCTTCTCTCCAGAGTGATTCAGGTAAGGTAGAATGATTGATCATACTCCTTACCATGTCCTTAAGAGTTCGATTTAGTCTTTCAACCACACCATTCATGCTAGGTGATCCTGGCATGGTGTACTGTGGACGATTCCACATTCCTCTAGAAATTTAACAAATGGTCCTGGACGTTGTTCACCTGAATCGTCATATCTGCCGTAATACTCACCACCATGGTTAGACCTGACACTCTTAATTCGTTTGTTGAGTTGGTTCTCAACCTCAGCTTTGAAAGCTTTGAACATGTCTAGTCACTCAGATTTCTCATGAATGAGATATAGGTACCCATAGCGTGAGTAATCGTCTATGAATGATATAAAATATTGTTGACCATTCCAAGAAGCCGAAGGGAATGGTCCACAATATATGTGGATTAATTCTAAGACATCTAAAGTTTTGTTTGCACCCAATCTCCTTTGTTTGGTTTGTTTTCCCTTGATGCACTCAATACAGACATCAAAGTCTGAAAAATCAAGAGAATTTAATATGTCATCTGACACAAGTCTCTCCATTCTCGTTTTCGAGATATGTCCTAAGCGTTTGTGCCATAGTTTTGATGAATTTCCTTCATTTAGCTTATGCTTAATACCATATGATTCCACATGCAAGGTTTCATTATATGATGCAATAGTGTCAAGAAGATATAGGTTATCAAATGTGCTTAATGAACCAATACCAAAAATATCAGAATTTAATGAAATACTAAACTGATTATTTCCACATGAACAACAATATCCAAATTTGTCCAATAAGGAAATGGAAACCAAATTCCGTCTAAATGACGGTACTACAAAAGTGTCTTTCAGTTCCAAATAACAACCAGTTCCTAATAGTAACCTAAAGTTCCTATTGCTTCCACTTCTACTGATTTTCCATTGCCCATGAAGATGTGTCTTTCAGCATTCATTTGCTTTCGGTAACTCAGACAACCCTACATAGAAACACTTAGGTGAGTAGTAGCACCAGAATCTAGCCACCAAGTGTTTCTAGGTACTGAAGCTAAGTTAACCTCATAACAGACCAAAGTAAGAAACATACCATTTTTAGCCACCCATGCGTGATACTTGGTACATTCGTTTTTTACATGTCCAGGTTTCTTACAAAAGAAACAACCCTCATTGCCTTTTTGTTTCTTTTGTGCTGGACCTTAGCAACTTCATTATCCTTATTTCATTTTTTGCCCTTATCTTTAGAGGTACTTGCAAAGTGAGCACTTTCCGTTCTGTCTTGCTTCAACCTGTCTTCCTCTTGCACACAGTATGAAATGAGCTCATTAAGAGTCCATTTCTCTTTCTAACAGTTGTAACTGACCTTTAAACTGACTGTATTGTGGAGGAAGTGGTATTAAAACTAGATGCACGAGTAAGTCCTCAGACAACTCAAGCTATAATGCCTTAAGTTTTGAAAAGATGAGACATCTCCATGATGTACTCCCTAATGTTCCCTTTTCCTTTGTACTTCAATGAAATCAAGCTAGCTAAAAGTGTGCTTGTTTCAGCCTTATCACTTTTAACAAAACATTTTTCAAGTTCAGCAAGGAACTCATTAACATTGGTCACCCCTTCGGATATCCCTAAAGGCTTCTGGAATACTCGCTTGATGAGCATGAGACTCATGCGATTGGAGCATTCCCACTTCTCAAAGTATCTCCTGGCATCAGGAGTACTTGCATCTGTAAGAGGAGCGGGTTGCTCAATCCTTAAGGCAAGGTCCAAATCCATACATCCTAGAACGATTAACACGTTTTCTTTTCAGTCCTTGAAGTTTATCCCATTAAGCATGAGAATATTATTTACACTAGCAGATATACTAGTAGCAGACATAGTAGCTCTACAGAGAATAAATTAAATAAATAACATGTTCACATCTTTATTCAAATTGCATAAACTTGAAATTCATACAATAGGTAATAAAAAACCATATCAAGATACCTAGCACAACATTGTTATTTAGTCTTTGGACAGAAATATCAATCTGTAAGTGGTACTCTTCGTGAACAACGAAACCGATCTAATATTATGCAATTCTTTGGACGACATAATAAAAGCATGGTAAACCAAACTGTATCACATATTCAAGACTATGGATTATTCCGGTCAACAACAATCTTCCTTTGGGCCGATTGTTTCACATGGATTTAGCATGCTCATTTATTTAAAATAACCCAATTTTTCCAATAGTGGTTGTTTTGGAAACCTATTAGTTAAATTGTGTAATTTGAAATAAGAAACACAATATGATACATGAAACAAAATTACAATCTTCGTATTAAATTTGGAGTATAACCAAATTATCACCTTAATTAATACAATATAAACATGGGCGAGTTTTTTTTTTTAATAAGGTTGATTATGTTCTTATTTATTTTTCCCATATTTTGGAAATAAACTATTTAATTGTTTTTTATTTAGTATATTGTCTAAATGTAGCAAAGAATGATTACTTAATGGAATTCTCAAATGATCTGCCGTACCATTTTAGTAATGTAGATTTTATCAAGCATGACTGAGGTCATTCATGGAATTTTGAAGAAAAATAAAAGAGTATGTTTGGATATTTATCCACAATATCACTTTGTATAAAGTACCCAATCATGACCAGTATCAGTCATCTTGAGTTTTAATAAATTTTGTTCATGATTGTTAATTTTCATGCTTATAACTTTTGTATATGTATCTTAGCATTAAATTGGATGTAATTGATAAGGTATTATGCTTAACTTTTGTAAATTATTAAATTTATAATATGCCGCCTAGGCGCTAAACACTTGCTCACCGCCCGCCCACCGCCTAGCGCTTTTTAGAACACTGGGCACACTATGCATCATTTCCTTTGATATTCTACCTCATATGGATAATCACTTTATCAATATAAATAACAACAATATCGAAAGCTATAAAGTAAAAAATGTGACAATATTTTAATGCATTTGCCACAAAGTAAGCTAATTTTCAATGAGATTAATAAGTCATTTAAGTACGTATTTTGAACCCCATGTCTACGACATCATCACTAACGCAAACTTTACCAACGAAGCTAACTAAGACATAAGTCAACCAAATAAATTAATCTACATAATCAAACTAATTAATAATTACAATTTCACAAGCCAATACCTTTTGAGCTTCAAATTTATCTTGGCATATATTTCTTTGATAAAAGGCGAATCATCGGGAATTCCAAGTTTATAGTCCTAGCAAGTTCAATGAGAGAAGGGAAGGTAACTTCGAATCCTATAAGCATGTGTTCATCCCTATCATCTTTTAACTTGCACATGTTTTCGTGAATAAACTTCATTCCTATTATGTTCCAATCAAACTTATCATTAGTATAATATACGAACTAGCTACTTGTACAAAAGATTATCATTTAAACACCTTTTTCGCAAATTTCAGGATAGATATTCCATGATTTTAACGCAATTACACAAGCTAATTAATTTGTTTATTAACAGATCACAAGCTAAAAACAATTCACTATATCCCCATGAACCATCTTCAAGCTGATTTTTATAATCCATTCAAGACTAGAAGGAAATTGAGGAGAACCGGTTCCATGAATATTTTTAACGAGAGCAACCCATGCTGTATCATAAGCTGAAACAGTTATTCTCCATCACCCATAGAATTTAGCATTGATTGAATCATGTTAACGTGCTTCATTATCTCATTCGACCTTGTGATCTACAACAAACACATATCACATTAGAACTCCACAAAGATATCATTACATACACGATACAAATTTATATATATAAATAACCTTGTAAGATTGTTGTTGCATGTGATCAATTTTGACGATTTCACGCAACTTGATTTGTTGTGGGTCACTAGTCAATGTCTCCGTGTACACTAACAAATCACGAACATATTCATTGTCACATATCCAAAATATATAAAACAATTTTTTTCTTTATTTGTTTTTTGTACCTTGAGCAAAAGGTCTAATAATTCATTGTGGCTCGAACAACGAAAGCCATTATCAACCCATTTCTCTTTCCTTTCAATCCTCCAAACACATATAGAAAAAAATATCAGAACCGATAGATAAAAACGCAATTAACTATCTTAATTATCGAAAACATCCTAATTAACAATACTAATTAAATCTTTTAAAATGTCCACCAATGTAGCACAATTGGTCGGACATCCACTCTCTTTGTGAGAGGTCGTGGTTCGAGACTTTACCAGTTAGGATTTGTGAGTTTTCGTTCGATTATTAGGAGCACATGTGCTCCACCGTTGATAAGCCTTCATGTATTGAATGTAGCTGCTTAGATGGAATACATTGGAGCGAATATATATATATATATAAACATAAATCTCCGTTAAAAAATTTACATTATAGTAGCTATCATCCAATTCATTAAAAAAAATTCAAAAAACAAAAAATTTGGTTGTTCAATATTATAATTTACTGCCTTAATCATCAACTACTTCGAGATACAATACAACTGGTATTAGTGTTGGGTAAGTAATTCAACACCCAGTTTCATCATTCTCCATGTGTCCACTAAAAGGCCTCTACGTGGCGAAACTGTGAAACTTGTAGCCTCTCGATATCCCAAGTGTCAGATTTTGAGTACTGTAAGACAAACTTCGTCATTCTTTCAAGATTATGCCACGTCACCATGGTTACAAAACCTGATTGCAAAAACATGGTTTTCTAGCATTTTCGGAAAAAAAAAACCACACGCAAAAGAAATTATGAGGAGAAAAAGACAATTAGTTGCCAACTAATTTGGTAACAAGAAATATTGGATGTATTTTCAAGCTGCGACTGCAAACAAATACAGGCATCATCGTCGTCGAAGGAAAGTGATGAGGATCTTTACTTACCATAGAGAAATGTTGGTGGTGATGGTGATGTAGATAATGAGGGGTGATGAGAGTGGTGGTGATGGCGTGAGGCGCAAGCTCCGCCACAAAAAGCCTTGACGATGTGAGGCGTTGTCATAGCAGAGCCTTTTTCTTAAAGAGTAGAGATTTTAGTATGGGAACCCTCAGCTATACTAGGGTATGGCCTTGTGATGTTCTAAGGTATGGTTGGGCGACACACTTTAAATAAATAAAATGAAGCCTTTAGAGCCTTGTAAAACCCCCGATAACATATCTTAGACACAACTGCAATAATAACATTTTTCCATAGAGGCACCATGCATACAAGGCACTTAAAAGATGGGCGGAAAATTCAGTTCTCTAGAGTCTTCTCTAGGTCTAGTTGTAGTATATATCTTCAAATGAAAACAACAACAACAACAACAACAACAACAACAATAATAATAATAATAATAATAATAATAATAATAATAATAATAATAATAATAATAATAATAATTGATGCATCAAAAATCGTCATCCTGTGAGTTTGACCTGCAAAACAGATGATAGACTGCCAATGACCACCTTTTTGGTGGTCGAAAGCACCTCAACGCTTAAGTCAACAATTCTATTTGAAGAAGGAAGTAAATCTAAACAAAACTCAATTAAAGTTGCATAACTGTGTTGAATGTTCCCTTTACCTTTTATAATGGTCGCGGTTAATTCTTTGCGTGACTTAAGCATGTGAGGCACAATAGAAGAAGATGTTTCTCGTAACAGTTTCCTCCTTGATGGAGATGTGTCCGTGGAGGCGTAACTCCCTCCATGACTCTTTTTGGTTCAACGTTCCTCTTCTTTATGAGAGCTCGTGTCGGGCCTGGATTCGGGCTTTGATTTGTTTGGGCCTGGGTTCGGGCTTTGTTTATATCTTTTCATTAGTGGGCCTTGTTTGGGCCTCTATGATTGGCTTTATTCTTCTAGGTTTTATGAGTTGGCTCAACAGATTGGACGTCGTCTCCTCGTGATGGATGTTTTCTACCACGAGTATGGTCGTGATGATCGGTCTATTTTGATGTATCATCAGCTACTTCCCCCTTATTTAGTGAGTATGTTCATGTATCCACTAACTGTGTGGCGGTTGACATCTTAATCGCACATTAGCATTGAACTTAATGTTGTTAATAACTTTCGGTCAGTCGATCATCTCGATTACTTCGTTATCTACTCGTTTCCGCGCATATTTTTTGGAATTTTGCACACCATTATTCCCATATGACGCTTTGTGAGCAATATCTTCGTTGCTCGGTTGTATAAAGGGTGTCGTGACGGTTTTGTTTCCTCCTTATGCCATCTTTTGATATTTGGGTTGTTTCTTCTTTATATTGCCTTTTTCCATCCCTTCTTGCCTATTCGTGATGTCTGCTGGTGACTTATTGGTTGGTGAGCAACTTACTACCTGCGAAGCTCATTTTTCTCCAAAGAAGGCTTCTCAAGCGACCTTGGATAATATTCGTTCCAACTACTCTTTGCCTTCCAACCTAGAAATCGTTCTACCTCGTGAAAATGACAGTCCTTGTCGTTCAAGGTAAGGATACATTGCGCTTTACCCGCGTATGTTGTACGTCGATATTCAACTTCTAGTTCTAGAGTTGTTTTGTTCTTATCTAAATCTTCTAGGTATTCCTCCTGCTCAGATGAGCCCGAACAGTTGGAGGGTTATGGTTTCCACGTATGCTAGGGCCATCATTTCTGGTATCCCTTTGACTACTGAAAATTTGCATTCTTTGGTGGAGTTTAGCGTGAAACCCTATCGCACATGTTTTCTTCATTTTCCCACGTGGTTTGGCAACCTTAATGATGACATCAGGGGTTGGTCGTGGGATTGGTTTTACGTGTCTATCCACTTTGGCTATTTCAATTTGCGGGGTCAGTAGATAGTGAGGTATTTTCGGGATCCCAACAAACAAAGGAATTTGCCATTGACCGCTGAAGAATAGATTATCAGCGAGCACTTTTTGCATCTTCCTTTAGTTCCTTTGGATACTTATCTTACTGATGACATGGTGAAACGCAACGGTTTGTACAACATGAATGAAGCCGAGCAATCTCTGACAACTGAAAGGCAACCCACAAAGATTGTTGTTTGTGTTGTCATTGCCAACTGTGGTAACGTTGTCATTGATCAGAAGGTGAGCTCGGATATTACGGATCTTGATGCTCCTATTAGCACTGCTATCGGTCTGACTTTAATGAAGAGAAAAGTATTGAGGCATGTTAGCACGTCGAAGCGGTTGTTTCTGAGTTCTAAAGTCATTGATTATGTTCGTTGTGCTTTTCTTTACTTGGGTTTTGTTGAAAGAGAACCTGCGAGAAAGGATTGTTGCTCTCTACAAGAAGCAGAAGAGAAGAAATTGGCAGTGGAGAGGAGCAAAAAAGAGACCATTCGTCCGCTGGACGATGGCAAAAATAGGTTTTTCTCTGCTTATGGTGGTCCTGACGCTGCCAAGTGTTCTGACGAGGATCCTAGGGCTACTGATGTTAAGATTCTCCAGCTGGTTGTTGTTCGGTCTAAAGAGCTTGGTAGTTGTGATCGAGTTTTCGAAACGTGGTCTCTTCATTTTCTCTCTCCTCTTGTCAACGATGGGGTGGAGGTCCCCCTCTTCAACCTGCTTAGGCTCTTATGTTCTTGTTGAGATTGCTACTTGTTCCGCTTCTGCAAAGGTTGTTGTGCAATGGGATGGTGAAGATGGTTTTCTTATCATTCCTTTTTCTTTCCCGACTGTAGGTGATGGTTCCTCCATACTTCCAGATCCTTGTGTTCTTCATTCGCAGATTAGTTGGAGGAATCTAGTCCCGAAGAGATTCGAGTCAAATCAGACGAAAATTTTTGCAGGTTTTCCCGGCTTGACATGCAAGATGGTGCGCGTAAGCTGATTAATGAATGACACAGACGGTCGGTGAAGAGGCCTTCGATGTCTGTACAGGATCCGAGCCTTAATCTTGATGAGAGTCTTAGGCATGTAATGTACGGGATGATTCATCATGCCTACGCAGAGGTGATGAGTTCGGGTCATCAAGCTAGTTGTAATCTTGTGATTTCTCTGGAGAGGAAGCCCGTCGTATTGTTATTGGTGTTTTCCCCATATTCTTTATCAATGTGATGCATTAAAGGCGTGATGTTCTGAGTGGATCAAAGTAGCTGGGGTTGCTCAAGCCTCGTTGGTCAAGGTGGAGGGTGTGTGGGATCAGTTTGTGACCGCGCTCGAATCTTTAAGAGCTGAATTAGACGGTATTAATGCACGTTTACATGATGTGGAAAAAGAGTTGTCCGCCGAGAAGGCACTTCATGATGAGGTTGCACGTGTCGTGATAGAGCACTCTAAAAATTGCGACATTACCGAAAAAGGGTGGAGCAATTAATGGCTTCACTTGACGAGGTCAAGGTTGATTCCTGTACGAAACTCACTACTGCTGAGGGCAAACTTATAGCGGCCAGAAGTGAGTTTGCTTCTATTAAGGAGATGTTTCGTGTTACGGAGGTGGTGGATTGGCAACAAGTTTTCGATGGTCAAAATAAGCTTATGGATTATATTGAGGGTCTTTGTGCTAACTTGTCTCAAACCATCATTTGGTCTATCAAACCTTCGAGGATGAAGACGGGTGATCCAATGGCTACTCCTGTGAGTGACCCGGCTACTCCTCGTCTTGCAGATGGTGTCGCTTAGGATGTTATAGATCTTTCCCCTTGATCTGCTACCCTTTTGTTATCTTTGAATGTATTAGTGTAGATTTTGATTAAATAACATGAGTTTTTCCTTTTGTTTTTTTCGTGGTCGTGGTTCATCTTGCTGTTTTCGTTTGTCCGTTGTTGTCTAAATGATTTGTACTCCAACTTTGATTTTACAGCTCTATTTTCTTTGTCTGTCTTTTGCTGATTTGAATTTTCCTATGCTTCAGTATGTCTATCTCAACCCCGTGTTTGTTGTCTTGTTGTCTCAAAGCTTTTGTGAGATAATTGTTTTGTCTGCTTGTCTTCTGTTTTTTTATTTGGTTTGTTAGTTAATTCAAGGCTTTCTTGAAATGCGCTAATTTTTTCCTTTGTCGTTTGTTTTGCTTTCTAGTTTTGCTTCACTGGTTCGACCCGAAGTTGTTTTTACTTCGTTGACTTGTTCACTCAACTTTTACTTCGTTGGTTAGACGCTTTAGTTGCCTCGAAGTTGTGTTTACTTATTGTTCGTCCAACTTTTACTTTGTAAGTTCGACACTGATCATCCTAATGTCGTTTTTACTTAATTGGTTCCTTCGTCCAACTTTTACTTCGTTAGTTTGACGTTGTAGTCGTCTCGAAGTCGATTTTACTTGGTTCGTTCATTCAACTTTTACTTCGTTAACTCAACGTCTTAGTCGACTCAAAGTTTTGTGTTAAGTTGACTCGTTCGTCAAACTTTTACTTCGTTAACTCGACGTCTCAGTTGACTCAAAGTTTTTTTGTTAAGTTGACTCATTCGTCCACTTTGACTTCGTTGGTTCGACACTCTAGTCGATTCGAATTTGTTTTTACTTAGTTGACTCATTCATCCAACTTTACTTCGTTAACTCGACATCTTAGTCGACTTAAAGTTTTTGTGTTAAGTTGACTCGTTCATCCAACTTTTACTTTGTTAACTCGATGTCTCAGTCGACTTGAAGTTTTTTGTTAAGTTGACTCGTTCGTTCCACTTTGACTTTGTTGGTTCGATGGTCTAATCGACCCAAAGTTGTTTTTACTTGGTTGAGTCGTTCGTCCAACTTTTACTTCGTTAACTAGACATCTCGGTCGACTCGACGTTTGTGGGTTAAGTTGACTCATTCGTCCAACTTTTACTTCGTTAGCTCGACGTCTCAGTCGACTCGAAGCTTTTTGTGAAGTTGACTCATTCGCCCACTTTGACTTCATAGGTTCAACACTCTAGTCAACTCGAATTCATATTTTACTTAGTTGACTCATTTTTCCAACTCTTACTTCGTTGGTTGATAAAACCAGAAGTTTATTATATGTATCAGACTTGCGTCCTGATTCCTTTTGGCTTTATATGTTGATTGCTTTGCATGGCTTCATTTGAAGTTGTTCTCTTTTGTGTGATGATGATTCTAGATTTGAAATTTTATTGATTTTTCTTTTTGGATGTCCTGACCATTTCTAGTAGTCGTTTTTCTGGAGCAGTTATGCTACATTGTGGAATGATTTTTTAATCATCGCATGGTTGATGTTTATCCTCGAGTTGCACCTTTGTTGTTTTTCTTGTTTAATTTATGACCTCCTTTGCTTGACCCGTTATTTCTCCTTGTTTGGCATCACTGGCTTAGGCTAGATGGAGTTCGTCGACGCTAATTGTTTTTTTGGAAATGCGGATTGAATTTGTATCTGCTGGTAGAGTCCCCGAGTCGGTCAGTCCAATCATTTTCAGGGCGTTAATATTTCTGCTTCGATATAGGTCTACTCGAGTTAGAGATGTTCTTTTGCTGAGGTAGATGTAGTGTAGAGTGTATATCAGTTCCCTGGATTGTTCTTTTGATCCTGTAGCAGTGGTATCTGCCTTTTCTTTTCCTTTGAGTTATTTGTCTGACATTCCAATGAATTCATCGAGTCATCTTTTTTGGACCCAATGCTCGATTTCCCCTTTCAACTTGTAGCAGTCTTCAGTATCATGTCCGTGATCCTTGTGAAAGGAGCAGTAATTACTTTTGTTTCTTCCTTCTAGGTTTCTTCTAATCCTGGGTGGCCAGTTGATGTTCTCCCAATTCGCTGTATTCCTTTTTCATTACGCTGGTTATCCGCTCGTGATTGGGCCATGTCGATTGTAATTTCCTAAATTCCTACTAGTTGGACTTGATTCTTCCATCGTTTCGATGTTTCTTTGAGTGATTGTTATCTTCTTGTGGTCCATCGTTTTGCTTTCTTTCTTATTTCCTTTCCCGTTTCCCTGAATAGTTTTCCCTTTCATGTTCATTCTTCCTCCTGGTAGCATTCATCTCTTCGAGTGAGATGTGTTTTTGTGTTGTTTTCAGCAGGATCACCATGCCTTTTGGAGGCTCCAGGTTAAGGGCATCAAAGAAGGGGCATATCTTTTGTCCGATAATAAAGGTCGTAGCGGTTGTGCCGTCACTACATCCATCGATCATTGTCAATTCATTAGTAAAGCGAGTGACATATTCCCGTATTATTTCTTCGAGCTTCTGTCTGACATTCAGAAGGTAGTGTGGTCCTTTCCTCATTTGTTGGCTCCCGATGAATCTAGTGATAAAAGCGGTAGCTAACACTTGGAAAGAGTCTATCGACCTCGGTGGTAGACTGTTGAACCAATTCATCACTGTGAAAGTGAGGCTGGTCGGAAATGTTCTGCGTAAGATCGACTCCGTGGTTTCCTTCAGAGTAATCATGTGGTGGAAGTATCTCAGGTGACCAGTTGGGTCGGTAGTACCATCATATACTTCGAACTTTGGCAAAGTGAACTTTTTTGGCATGACAATCCTCATGAGAGCATCAGAGAATGGCGGTTTGGCTAATTCGTATATTACGTTGGGATCCGTGACCCCTATTCTGAATGGGATTTCAGCAAGCATTCCATCACCTTGTGGAGTCTTGCCTCGAGGGAGCTCGTTGCTTTCGAATTTTCCCTGCTGAGGTTCTGTTGGGACTTCATCCCTTCCTTGAGTTTGATTGGCTAAGTTTTGTTGAGGCGGTACCTGAACAGGGTCAACTGGCTGGATTCGCTCCTAGATGATTTTTTTCAGCAGTTTTGTCATGTAGTTCATCTGGGCCATGAACAGGTCTACTCGAGGATTCGTGGCAGTATCTCCAGATGTTTGGGTTGTCTAGGCTATTGCGTGCTATAGATCCGGATTCTCAAGCGCCAGTGGTCCGATGATTCAAGCTATTTTTATTCGTAAGTTGTTTGTGATGCATCGTTGCCAGTAAGAGAGTTGTCACAATCATCGTTGGGTTGAGGATACGTAAAGTGTGTCATTTGTTCTAACGGCTTATTGATCTTTTATCAGATTGTGGTAAGCTTTGTCATTGTGGATCTTGTTTTTAGAAAGAAAATTCATCGTTTCCTACGGACGACGTGAAACTGATGCATCCAAAAATCGTCCTCCTGTGAGTTTGACATGCAAAACAGATGTTAGACTGTCAAGGACCACCTTTTTGGTGGCCGAATGCACTCCGATGCTTGAATCAACAACTATGTTTGAAGAATGAAGTAAATCTAGACAAAACTCAGTTAAAGTTGCATACATGTGTCAAATGTTCCCTTTACCTTTTATAATGGTCGCGGTTAATTCCCTGGGTGACTTAAGCATGTGAGGCACAACTGAAAAAAATATTTCTCGTAACAGTCTCCTCTTTGATGGAGATGCGTCTATGGAGGCGTAACTCCCTCCATGACTTTTTAGTTCAACGTTATTTATCTTTATGAGAAAACTCGTGTTGGGTCTGGATTCGAGCTTTGATTCGTTTGGGCCTAGGTTTTGGCTTTGATTCGTTCGGGCCTAGGTTCGAGCTTCGTTTATATCTTCTCATTAGTGGACATAGTCTGCACCTCTGTGATTGACTTTATTCTTCTTGGGTTTTATGAGTTAGCCCAACAGATTGGACGTTGTATCATCGTGATGGATGTTCTCTGCCACATGTATTGTCGTAATGATCGGTCTATTTTGATTTATCATCATCATCAACAACAACAATGATAATAATAATAATTCAAACTTAACACATTAAAATTGAAATGTGCAACAATGGGCACATGAACGTTAAAAGGAAAAAAAAAAGGTTCAAAACTCAAAGGACTGAAAATGTATCAGAACTAATGCTCTTGCTCATTTTTGGATTCTTCAAAATACGAGAAGGTCATTTCCAACCAAAGAAAAACAAAATTTAATTAGTCAATAGTTTTCTATTATGTACAACCATAATTACATCAAAACTAGCTGAGTACGAGCACTCCTTTTTAATATAATTTCAGAAATTCTAAGTGTCGAGGAAATGAGCGAGGAAACGAGTGAGGGAAGTGAGGTGGCGGGAGTGGGAGCCGTTCATCTCACTCAAGATGCATGCGTTGACTTTTTGCACACGCATCTCGAGCGAGATGAACGGCTCCCACCTCCGCCACCTCACTCCCCTCGCCCATTTCCTCGCTGTGTAGAATCACTCATATAATTTAGTCTATTTCTTTTATAGCTATGCAATTAATTATTGATTGTGAATGTAATTATTACTTAGAGGTCAAGGATATTAATATGAGAGTTCTCAAAATATCTATAGTGAGATTTATTGAGATTTTGTACGAGTGCTATTGAATAAATTAAGGGTGTGTTTGGTTGCATGGAATTCTATGTCATGAAAATTTAAAAGGGGACCACTATATTTTAGGCTAAATTGATATATCACTTCGCATCCACCATTTGGTTTTGTGATCAATGGTGGGAATGAAAGTCCCATGAACATGGGAATCACATGCCTTGGAGGGCCAAGGAGTGAGATTCTCATGTTTATGAGACTTTCATTCTCATCATTGATCACAAAATCAAATGGTGGTCAAATGATAAATGTGAAGTGATATATCAATTTAGCCTAACATATAGTGGTTCCCTCATAAATTTTCATGGCATAGAATTCCATGCAACCAAACACACCCTGAATGTAGTTTTTTTTTATCCCTGCCATTTTATTAATTCCTACGTCAACTCACTGTATAAATCTTTATTGACATTTCATTCTCAGATAAAAAAAATTTATCTGAAAATAAATCTCCTTCCTTTCTCCCTCTTCCACCTCCATACAAAATCAATAATTTTTTATTTTATTTTATTGAAGGTTGAGGAGTTTCATTCAAGTCCACACCTCGAGCTACACAGCCCGCTCCCATGGCCTGTTTTCACAGCCTTGGGGGCAAAAATACAATCTTGCCCCCCTCTCTTTAAACATTATTTTGAGAAGGTAGTTAAAAAGAGGGGCAAAATCATATTTTCGCCCCCCAAGGCTGTGAAAACAGGCCATGGGAGCGGGCTGGCTAGAATTGGGGATTTTTTTTGCACTTTTTTTTTTTCAATGACAGGCTTATGAAAGGAAGAATTTATTTGATACCATAGAGAAACATTTCTTATCTCAAAATACTAGCATTCCCTCCCCTTCTCCCTCTTCCACCCTGATACAAAATCTTTAATGTTTCATTTATTTTATAGGAGGTTGAGGAGTTTCATCCAAGCATAAATTATTTACTAAGATTTTTCTCTGACAAATCTCTAATGTTTATTATCATTAAGTTTATTTTCTTTTTCTTTTTTTTTATAATACTTCCTAGCTTAACTAAGAAAATTCATAGTGTTGCCCATTTATATTGGTCACCATATCTGATTTTTTGTGATATAGTAATTTGTAATTATGCATGTCTGTAACCATTAGAGAAGTGAGAGATCACATTCTAAATTGGGACTATTTGGGAGAAACATATGGTTGGGATTTTTTTTTATGAAATAAAATCAATGTTACTGGCAACAGATTTTATTCGGATTGAGTGAATTTTAAGTTTTATTAGGTTTTCAGTTGAAGTAGAAGACCTCTTCAATTGTACTTTGGATTTTTTTTATTAATTTTTTTATTTTAAAAAAAATGACTTTAAATGCCTACTTTTTCACAAACTAGAAGATTTAGGTGCCACAGTTAATCCATTTACAAATTTGTAGCTACTACTTTATACTTTGGCAACCAATAAACCCTTTTCTATTAACCTTGTAGGTGCCCTCTTTTTAATTCATGTGATTTCAGCTTGTATGAAACTAGTATTATATATATACATCACTCGTATGACTCTCTCATATAAAGGAGAAGTTCTCCGTCATTCATGCTCAAGTGGGGACACATCACATATAGGCATGCATCACCAGATACTCCTAACTATATTAGTAACAAAAATCACTTTTTGGCTATTAATGCACATAAAGTCACGACACATTTTTTACGAATAAATATCAAAGCCTATTTTAGGCGTACAAATTCACCTCATTTTCGCAAGACTAACCCAAAGGTTATTTTAGTTTCTCTAGTAGAAAATAGGCGCCCCACCTTTGCAAGACAACCCGCAGGTTATTTAGTTTTTCTGGTAAAAAGGGAGAATAATAAACCAAATAGGCGTGGTATTTCTAAGTGATACAATTTTAGGTGATTTAAATTTTCGGGAACCAAAGTTTATCAATATCATTTATTGTTGATATTTCAGAATTCCTCCACGATGACATTTTGTCATCATAAATAAATCAATCCACCCATTATTTTGGGACATGTAATCATTTAAGATGCATACATTCAGTGTTGGCAACAATCTGAGCCACACACTCACCATCCTATAACATCATAATTAAAATATTAACCAATAGATTAGTATGACTTAGCCAAACAATAGATTGGATGTACAATGGTAATTTTAAACAAGACAATGGTAAACACTACTCAAATATGATTCAATAAAGTATTCATATTTATAGCATCACTCCACATTTCACTATTAGCTACATATTTACAAAACCACAGAATGCACACAAGCTACATGAAAACTAGACAGATCTGAACAAGTCCAACAAGCCAAACATAACATCTCGTCGGCAAAAAGATTTATACATGTTATGGATCAGCAATGTGTCATCACGCTCCATGTGTGGGCGGGCTCAGGAGGCTGGCAAGGCTACTAAGTGTGGGCGGGCTCAGAGGCTGGCAGGCTACCTCGGTGTTATAGTCTCACATCGCCTGAGTGCAGGATGGAGATGTACTATATATGTACGAGTTTGGATCCACATGACACAACGTGTTTTAAAGCCGTGCGAGTAGTTAGGTTGGGTCCAGAGCGGACAATATTATTTCATGTGAATCGAGTCGTGACATGTATGACTTAGTATTAGAGTTGCAACTTGGACGCGTTGGGAGGTATGTTGGTGATTAGGTTGGCCGTTATGTTGCCAAGTACCAATCAAACCCGAAGGTCTTAATCTAAGGTGTCTAAATTTGTTGTTACTCGATTCAATTTGTTTGCTTGTAACCGACTTGAACTCCTCCAGTTATATAAATTATTAAGAAATCAGATCACTGCCTTATGGTAGAAAGATCATAGTGATTAGTTTGTTTTTTCCTTAGGTAACATGACTGCAAAATGGTTGGTATAATGGAAACCAATTAAAACCATTACCTTGAACATTGAATCCCAAATGAAAAGACTTATGCATTGGGCTTTTTGCAACCAACAAATCAAGCTCGCATCTTCAGTGTTGCCAAGAGTTCATACTATACTGTTAATTGTACACCTTCGACCATCCGTCTTCACATTGCCAAGGTACATTTCAAAAGAGTTGCTTAGTTACTTGATGTCCATAGTTGGAATGTCGGGGAGGTGATTAAATGAAAGTGTGACATAAATAAATTTCAACATCCATCAATATGAAAAAAACGTTTTTTTTCTTTCATTAATTCTTTCTTTTAGTTTCCCATCTTCTCGTTTATGAATGTTCAAATAAAAGTTGGTTTCGTTGTAATGTGCCCCATAAAATTTTGATCGACATAATAAATTAGGTGAATAATTGCTTTTAAAAATGTTATTTGTGAATTCAAGCAACAATAATATTGGTTAGGTTTGTAAAGCCAATATAGGTTGAGTGGAGCATTATTGTAAAAATGTATGACTGAATTATAAAGTCGTGTATATTGGATTGAAAGTGATTAATGAAATTAGATCATTCAAATCAAGGATTGTGATTTCATTTTTCGAGTTAATTTCGGTTTTCTGATTTTAAGAAATATTTTGGTTTGTAAACAGAATATGTACAAATTTCGAGGATAAATGAAATATATAATGAATTTAGAGGGTATATTAAATATGTGAAAAAAATAATATGCAAGTAAATAAATGTATTAAATACATTAAATGAAATCAAAATACCTATAATTATAAAATCAATGGGTAGTTTAAAAAATCAATACATAAGTTGAAAAAATGATAATCAGGATATTAGGGAGTGGTTTAAAATATCAACAAATAATAATTAAAAAAAAAACTCTAAATTTATGAAAAAAATCCTGAAATTATTCGGAAAAAAATGTAAATTTTTGTAGTTTTACGAAATCACAATCTTTGATTCAAAAATAACCTTGAGGGCTCAACCAAAGATGTCTATGCAAGAAGATCATATTAGAAATGCGAGCTAAATTCAAAGAAAAAGTCAAAATCAACCAATGATGAAATCAATTTAAGATACCAAAGTAAAAAATATTAAAATTGGTCAAGCAATGTCAAAGCTTCAAGAAGATCAGTCCAACAACATAGGCAATACATTAGTCTATCTAATAAAACAGCTTGGGTTTTATCATTCACATGGATTTAGAGACAAAAGAGGGCTAGGATTAAATGTTTGGAATATGTTGATGGTGGAGAGTCACACTCAACAATGACATATTTGTAACTAAATTATAACTTGAACGACAAGAGAAAATGGAAAAAAAAAAAAGAAGTGAAATAAGTATGTGGAATGTATATTTGGTGGAGAGGGAAAATTTTGTTTTCTTTTTTATCAAAATAAAATTTGTCGGATGCTGCTAAACTTAGTATAGTTGAGAACATATTTTCAGTGAAATCAATGATCAATATAAATGCTTAAAATTTTAAATATGCAATTTAAAAAAATATGTTTCATGCCTTAAGGCACATTCAAGCAAACATCTCAAACTCCATATTTTGAGGAAATAAAAGTTTAGGGATAACCCACTTCTTATTTGAAATGTGTATTTTTTTTATCAACCAATTAAAATTTTGACTAAGTCCGACCTTAATGTCATGACGTACTTTATATTGTATTAATGAGTCACTTGCAATATAATAAGGAAGAAACATTGGATTGTTTTGGAAACAGATGATCGAATCGTTCCATTTAGGGAGTGAAAAGAGTGACACGATATAATATAATTTTGACCGTCCAAACACATGAGATCATATGATCAAGATGAACAACAATGAAATCTTATAAATTCAATGGCTTTATAGTAGTGTAGGGTAGGGATGACAATGGGGCAAATTTGGGCAAATCTATTCCCATTCTTATCCCGCTAGAGATAACGGATCCTCGAATTCACCCGAATATTCATTTATCATATTTTTTAAAATATCCCGGCACAGCCCCGATCTGTTTAATAAAATAAATAAATAAATAAAAGAAAACCATTTTTTTTAGTCAACCGACCCCTACGCTTCACCATATGACAGAAGTTGTACACTGCAATGGAAACATGAGAAAAAAGAAGGTGACGTCAAGTCCAAATTAGAGCAGAGAAGATGCTATCTTTTTTCATTTCACATCGCTCACTTTGATTTCTTTCTTACTTCAAAACAAGACATAACACACAACACAGGGATCATGCATGCGTTAAGAAGTAGCTGGTGCAGGCAGTGCAATAATGATGCTCATCACGCTTTGGCCTTTCACCATACCTTCCTTTCCCTTGAACAAGAAGAAGAAATAAATTAACCCAACTCCAACCCCAAAATTGATTCTGACTCAGATTCAGACTCACGCACCACCTCTTGGTATCCTTTTTTTTAGTGCCTCTCCTTTTACTTACTTCCGATTCCCCCCTTTTGGATTTCCTTTCCAAATCTCTGTTTTGTATACCCTTCATATGCCCTAGAGATGGAGGAAGAGGTCATCAGAATCATAGAATGGAGCATCCAATTGAAAGGAGGGAGGAGGTGGTTCATCAAGATAAACCTCGTACTACCTTTTGAATATGTCTAACTGTCGAGGAAAACAGCGAGGATGCTCCCTCGCACGTGCTCCTGCCTCGTTTAAAAAAAAATTGGTAAATCTGAATTTGGGAGAAACTAAAAAGGGAGACTGTTCCTCCCTCTCCCCAAATCTATCTCCACACAGAGAAGAGACCGAAGCTCTCTCCACCCCATTTCCACCAAAGTCGACCAAAGATTCCCCAATCCTTTGGGTTTTCTCTAAATATTTGGTTCCTCATTTTTTGACCCCAAAACACCCTACTTTGAAGCATCTGAAACCCATGGCGAAGACGAAACCAGGAGTGAAGAAGGACTTGGAGTTCTACACCATCCACGAAACCAGAAAGACCGTGAAAGGTAGTTTATTTTGAGCTTTTTTTGAGTTTCTTAATTTTGCATGTTGTTTGTTTGATGAAATGACAGAGTGAAAACTCATCACTATTGCAGATTATTCAAAAAAAAGAGTTTTTTTGAATAATTTGTTAAGTATGCCACGTAAGGGTGGGTGAATGCTTGTTAAAACATACATCATATATGCTAAGAATATGGATCTATGTAAGATGACTTGATTGTGTAGGACTTAGGAGTGTTTTTGTTTATTTTGATGTTGATTGTGTAATATGGCATTACTGATTTAGTTCTGATCAGTATCTGATTTAGTTGGTATCTTGAAAGGATGAAATCAAAATCAATCATGAATTTGGATGAAGATAATGGTTTTTTTTTTTTTGTCTCAACTGTGGTTTTATAAAGTAAGCATTGTAATCGGATTACATACTGTTTTGGCTATGGATTTATTGAAATTCTGGTTTCTACAAGGATTGCTTTCGTTTGAGGAGTTGATGTCCTTAGTTTTGAGCAATGGCTTTGTTCATCATCAGTAATAATGGGGATGAGGTTTTAAACTGATTGAAATCTATGACTACTTTCCAATCTACATGTAGAAACTATGTATGTGCTTGACATTAAATAGAAGGGTTTTGTTTGTGTAATCTTTTGCAAAAGCATATATCTTTGGATGTAATCATGAGTGTTTTGGCTACTTAATTCAACTGACCGAATGACCTTTTTTCTGTTTGAAGTTATGAGTAATAATTAAGAAAAAAGGTAATGTACTTAATTAAGCATATGATTCGGCATGTCTTCTAATATACTGTTATCAACAAGTATTTCATTTTTCATCTTGTAGATATGGGTGAGTTGAATCTACCAAAAACAACAAGTATTTCATTCCCAAATGGCAAGGATGATCTCATGAACTTTAATGTCACTATTTAGCCTGATGGGGGTTATTATCAGTAAGTGATCTTCTGCAAGCAGCTTAAATTTCGGTTATTATATGTTTTACTATTTTATAAAAACTAAAAATGAAAAAATATTGAAGGAAGCTTCGAACTCTCAGTGGTCATGTGTTGAGAACGTGAATTCAATCCTATGGGTTTGCGGGTACTAGGATTATTTTCGAAGTCTAGTAGTAATGAGGAGAACTGTGCATTGGGCCATATATTGCAAACATCTTTTTTTGTCTTTCTTTGCAATTTTCTATCTTGCTTTGTTTTTCCAAATGATCGAGCATAACAATATCCTCTTGTTTCTTTGGCACAGAGGTGGGAAATTCACTTTCAGTTTCCAAGTTTCCTCAGTCTATCCTCATGATGCACCCAAAGTCAAGTGCAAGACAAAGGTTGGTAGATTCTTTTAAGATTGGTTGTGTTTCCTTGCTAGTTATGCTCTTGATTTCTAATACTCTACTATATAGGTTTACCATCCCAACATCGACTTGGAAGGGAACGTCTGCCTCAATATTTTGCGAGAGGATTGGAAGCCTATGCTCAACATAAATATTGTTATCTATGGCTTGAACCAGCTGCAGTGTTGAGATATAACCCTAAGATGTTTGAAGTGAATGTGAGAAGGGCAATGAGTGGTGGATCCATATGACTCATCGTTTTTGCCTTAAATTTAGTTACATTAGGATCTGGCTGATACAATATTTCCAATATTTAAACGTCAAAATGCTGTAAATTGTTGGCGACTTAGAGCAGTATTCATGCTCTCAAGAGTTTTGAATTTTCATTAGCAAATGTGAATCTTAAATTCACAGGAAGGTGTACTTTTACCTGTGTATTGGTGTAGTTTTTTAATACACCTTTTTCCAATGTTTGTTTTAATGGAAAATAACTAAGTTAAAGTGCATATTGGCATCTGCATAGAAATAACTAAATAAACATGAATCAAACTCTGGCCAAATTTTGCGACAGGAAAGAGTTTGACAAGTATAGTCCATGACCTTGCAAAGTTAAACTCAATGCAATGACACATCTGAACTCGGTTCCATTTGATGTTGCAGTGCACCAGACCTTCTATTCTGTGTTGTCGAATACAGTGATTTATAGAATACAACAAGATATGGAAAAGTGTTGGTGATGCTGTAACAAAGGAACAAAGCTATTCAGTAAAACTTGCAAGAGAAGAAGAATGATGATGTTCAGTGTCTAAATTAAGGATCAACTTTATTCAGTTTACAAAATACAACAAACTTTTCTGTTCCAAAAGGAAAAGTCAGAATCATCTCTTCAAGCATTGCAAAGAACTTGGCAGCTAAAAATGATCTATTACGGTGAATTTGGAAGACAGGGCAAGAGACTCGCATCCCAATTATGGAATCATCTCTTTGTGGTGCCGAGTTGGTTAGATGAGTGAGCAAGTTCGCTTGGGCTCAGGCTGGTAGTTCTGAATTGGAATAAGAGTTGTAAGTACAACTCACGTCATCTCTTGCTCTTTAATACTAACTATTCGGGCATTGTCACTGTAAAACAAGCTACATAAACCAAATGGCACTGTCATCATCGAGAGAAGTCCTGAAAGAGCCACTCTTGTTCAAGAAATCCACTGTTATTTACTTCTGCATCTACACTCACCAATTAGTCCAAACCACATTGTGAAGAACACCATAACTGTCCATGGCAGTGAACCAACAATTCCTTGCAAGACAATAATTTGGAAAGTTTGCACTTTCATAACAGCTTTCATGGCCATCCAAGAATCTGTCCAAACTGACGATGATGAGGAGGAGGAACGACCACTGCCTTTCTCTAAAAATCCTTCCCTGCAAAAAGAAACAAATGGGAAAAAAAGAAATTGTTATTCTCACAAAAATACAACAGTTATTCCTTGCAAAATGACAATGATGGTAACTCATCACCATTATCTATTTTAAACAAACATCTCTCAAATTATCGGTGATGGTAAAGGGGTAATTCGTGGGAACTTGCCTGTTAGATTCACAAAGGTGCCAACCTGACAAAGATAGCAACATTGCAAAGAACTGGCATTAAAGTGGGTATTCCTCAGAGTACATGCTGAATTCAATTTCTCATTTAGTTTGAAACAATCTTGAGGAGCTCTATATCAAATAACAATGTCTTGTCTATTAGGCCTTCGTTTTTCAGCACAAAATCTAAATGTTTTTGACCCTGTCAAAAATAAATTCAGCAATGAGCATTGTATATTTCCTGTGTGATTTTTCATTCATTCTATCTATTATAGACTGGGCAATGGGCGTGCTTTGAGGTGCATTAGATCCAGTCTGTAAGAATGAAAATGGTGAAGCGGAATTACCGAGAACGATGTTGGTCTAGGACCCAATTTATTGAAGTCATTTTCTGGATACCCCAGCTCTGGAGGCACTACGATCCTGCATTTTGTGAAATTGGTTGTGAGATGAATGTATTTGCAGGTCAAAGAACTAATAGAGAAGTAGTGCGAACACATATATATCATAGTCGATGAATGTATGTCACAAAAAACTGCATATAATATATATGATATATATCATCTTACATAGATCCATATTCTTAGCATATATGATGTATGTCACAAAAACTGCAGTAAGTTTTAGATTTTTTGTCACATATCGTGATACACGTGGATATCATGAGGAGATATCACAACATTTCATCGAATAACACGGATAACTCCACCTGAATTTTATTTTTTTTCAAATGACATACATATCAGGACTGGGTTTACTCTCTAAATGCTAACATTTTTGACATTTTTCATTTAAAAAACCAGAAGTCACTTAAATCAGTTCATACCAGCATCCAGGATGATTTGACAAAAAAAAAAAAATCAAACTGAATCATGTTAAAAGGATACAACGCAAGTTCATGACAAGATCTTTGGGTGCTAATATTTTCCCAATTGCTTGTAGGGCGCGTTTGACATGATTCTGGATGGCACAAAGTGCACAAAATCCTGTAGTGCGGCCTTCACCAATCAATATTTAAAGCCAGTACATTTAATATATAATCCACAAGCAACATAATTTATTTATTAGTGTTTCCCTAGGAAAAGATGTCATGGGAAAATATCCAATTACATTTCCTCGAAAGGACAAAATAACTAAGATAAAAATGGAAAGAAGAAAAAAGCTTATGTCGTTTACTTTTAGGAGTTGGAGAAAGTATCAAATCCTCATAAAAGTATATCAAGAAACAAGACTAGTTATGTGCAAAGGAGAGCATCTACAAGCTTCTTTAGTTTACTGAAAAAATGACAGAATTGGAGTAATCTATGTGGTAGGTCTATGATGCCGACAAGCAAAACAAAGAAAAAAAATCACTAGTCCTGAATAATACAGTAAAGAACCTTCATGAACGAGATTCAGCACAATGTTAACTCACACCTGCATCCATTCTTTCCATTCTTCAGTTTGATGTCTGCTGAGATAAAGTATGGGTTTCCCCGAGAATGTGGACAATAAGTATAAGCAACTTGAAATCTTCATACTAATTTCAAAACCACCAAATTTCACAAATTATTCAAAAAACTCATCACTCTGTCATTTCATCAAACAAACAACATGCAAAATTAAGAAACTAAAAAAAAGCTCAAAATAAACTACCTTTCACGGTCTTCCTGGTTTCGTGGATGGTGTAGAACTCCAAGTCCTTCTTCACTCCTGGTTTCGTCTTCGCCATGGGTTTCAGATGCTTCAAAGTAGGGTGTTTTGGGGTCAAAAAATGAGAAACCGAATATTTAGAGAAAACCCAAAGGATTGGGGAATCTTTGGTAGACTTTGGTGGAAATGGAATAGAGAGAGTTTCGGTTTCTTCTCTGTGTGGAAATGGATTTGGGGAGAGGGAGGGAACAGTCTCCCTCTTTAGTTTTCCCCAAATTCAGATTTTCCTCTTTTTTTTTTTTTTTTAAAACGAGGCAGGAACACGTGTGAGGGAGCATCCTCGCTGTTTTTCTCACTGTTTTCCTCGACAGTTAGACAAATTCCTACCTTTTTATTCTTCAATCTCCATCATCCAAGGGGAAAAAGAAGGGGATGACAACACTTCTTCTTGTCGTGGGAACTGTGAAAAGATAGGAAAACAGATGAAGTTTCCTGTAAATTCTTTGTTATGAATCTATTGAACTTAATCTGATTTATACAGTGGTATACAACAACTTTTGAGAGATTTTCTCTTCTACAGATAAGAGACTGAAAAAGAAAGGAGACTGCAGTACAGATAAGAGACTGAAACAGAAAGGAGACTGCAGTACAGAACCAATAGGGATTCTCCTAATTAGTCGGGAACTGAGTCAGGTATCTTAACACCCCCCGTCAAACTGATGGGTGGACAAGGGAAAACCTTCAGTTTGTCACGAAGAAGCTTGAATCTTGCTGTAGGCAGTCCTTTAGTAAAGACATCGGCAAGTTGTTCTTCACTCGGAACAAAGACAATTTGAAGAGAGCGACGCATTACTCGTTCTCGAAGGAAATGGTAGTCGGTTTCTATGTGTTTCGTCTGAGCGTGCATTACAGGATTGGAGGCTAAGTAAGTAGCACCCAAATTGTCATAGTGCAAGGTAGGAGGATTAGGATGTGGGATATTCAGTTCTTGAAAGAAAAAGAGGATCCAATGATTGTCGGTTGCACTGTGAGCAAGAGCTCGATACTCAGCTTCGGTGCTAGACCTGGAAACTGTAGGTTGTTTCTTAGTTGCCCATGTAATGGGGCTTGGTCCAAAGTAGATGCATAAGCCTGTGGTGGACCTGCGATCATCCGGGCATCCTGCCCATCTGCATCAGAAAATCCATAGATATATTCATCTTTGGAGGGGACAAAGTGAGTGCCAAAATGAGGTGTCATTGAGATATCGCAAGATGCGTTTTACTGCAGCCAAGTGAATCTCGTGTGGTTCATGCATAAATTGGCACGCCTGATTCACCGCATATGTTCAGTCTGGCCTAGTGAGGGTAAGGTACTGTAAGGCCCCCACGATTCTACGATAGCTAGTGATATCAACCACCGGACTATAATCAAAGCGAGATAGTTTGGAACCTGTTGCTGCAGGAGAAGAACAAGGCTTTGCAAGCATAAAGTTCGCCCTTATGAGCAAGTCTAGCGCAAGGAGAGGAATTATTACCCGTACCATGGTTGTGTGAAGCAAGGAGGGCACTAGCAGAGCGGTCGTTTGACGAAGAGTGATATACTTCTAATCGTTTCTCTCGATTGAGAAGCATACAATACAGTTCTTCATATGAGGGTGGGCTGGTCATTGTTTGAACCGTATTGATAATGACATCATAATCAAGATCTAGACCATCAATCACAACACCAATAAGCTCCCGATCAAACATAGGATGCTGAATCAGGGAAAGCTCATCTGCTAGTCGACGAATTCTTTCCATAAAATCAACAATGGAAGATGCACCTTTGCGAATCGTGGAGAACTCATGTTTGATCTGGTAGTATCGAGCATTAGTTTGAGAGGTAAAGGACCTCTTCAAAGCTTCCCAGAAGGACCTGGAAGTCATATAGCCAATGACTTGAGCAAAGATGGATGGGGTGATTGTGGTATGCAGCCAACTGAGAAGAAGTTGATCTTTCTTCTTCCATTCAAGAAAAGCTGAGTTTATAGTTGTTACTCCATTAACTGTTGTGTTCTCAGCTGGTGGGGATGATGTACCATCAACCATGGAAAATAATCCAGCCCCATATAGGATAGTTTCAATTTGGCGATTCCATAACAAATAATTTGTTCGATCAAGTCGGATGGTAACCTTTGTTGGGAGGGTTGAAAGAAGAGATGATGAGCTTTCAGGGGAGGGAGACGAGGAGATATGTGATCAGTTGAAGCTGATGATGATGCCACATGGCTGGATTCAAAGAAAAAAAAAAGTAAGAAGAAAGGAGGGAACAAAGAACTTTGGATTAAGAAGAGCTTGGCTCTAATACCATGTGAAAAGATAGGAAAACAGATGAAGTTTCCTGTAAATTCTTTGTTATGAATCTATTGAACTTAATCTGATTTATACAGTGGTATACAACAACTTTTGAGAGATTTTCTCTTCTACAGATAAGAGACTAAAACAGAAAGGAGACTGCAGTACAGATAAGAGACTGAAACAGAAAGGAGACTGCAGTACAGAACCAATAGGGATTCTCCTAATTAGTCGGGAACTGAGTCAGGTATTTTAACAGGAACAGCTCCAGCTCTTCCTGCTATACTTCCACTTCATTTTCTTCTTCTGATGATGATGACACCACCACCACCTAGAAGGAAGATCCACATTAATATCTCACATGCAATAGGAAATCAAATGAATCCTAAACTCTAGACAGGTGAAACATTGTAAAAGTGAAATCACGTGGGAGGGAGTCGCATAGGTGCTGACACAGCTCACATGTGTTGTCATTTATTTATTATTGATAATTTTTTAATTTTTTTTTTTTACATATAAGATGGTATTCAAATTAGTTGAGCCAATAAATATGGCTAAATTTGTATTTCTCTCCAAATTTTTAACAGATTCAATTTGAAGCAATATTCATGAAAATCCATCTCACTATCATCCCTATTGTAAACGAGCTTCATATTCAATTCACAGTGAGTGTAAATTATGCAGAGTTCTCAGTAAGCCTAACATGTGTTCAAACTTTAAACAATCAAAAGTTGATTTGTAGTCAATTAAACATTTATTTAGCACTCCAACCGTAAATTTTACTAAATAAACAAAGCTTTCAACCTATTAACTACAAGAAGTACGCGAATTTTGCTAGCGAGGGTGATGTGGCATGGTCGTACAAGATTGATAATGACCTTAAGACACGCAAACATATAGAGAATTTCATCATCCTTCCTGGACGTCACTCGGATTGTAAAATCCTAATTCTTTAGTATTTTGTGAAAAAACAAGTTTATGGAATTTGTTATAAACTTATAATTGCGATTACAAGTGTATCTCCAATAACTAGTAGCGGGTACAAACAGATTTATAGGTTAAAATATGGAATGACCACATAGGGCAAATAAGATTAACCATTCTTCTTCTAAAACATATGTTTGTTTCGTTTCGTACACATGTGGCTCACCAAATTGCTAATTTGCAAATATAACATTCCTATAAAGCTTCATGCTGCTCAGTGACGGAGTCAGGATTTTTGTTGACGGGGGTGGTGTGATGTCATAATTAATTAAATATAATATAAAAATTAATTACTTTAACATGAATTTTTTTTAAATATAATAAAAAGAGGAGTACAACAAAGACAGTCATTGAAGATGATTGCTACTATATTCATTGAAAATGATTACTACTTCTAGAAACACAATAGAAGAGAAGGGTTTGAATCGTTGATTACTACTACATGAAGAAAATGAGGACGATATTGGGTTGCTTACAATTTTTTTGTGGAGATGACCAACACAGTGATTAATGAAGGCACCTGGTACCTAGAAGAAGAAGAATAAGGTGGTTTGGATCCTACTGGATCTTGTGAAGATGAACTCAAATAACTTAATAGTTATAGATCTTTGAAGATGATGAAATATGAGGGTTTCCCTCGTCTTATCCAATCGATGGAGTGTGAAAAAGAAACTGTGAATTTTGATTTCTTTGAGGAGTGATTCTAGCTCACCTGAGAAATCAGCCTGATTTTCCTGCTTGGGGGGCAAAAATACATTTTTTCCCCTCTTTAAAACACCTTTTTGAAGTATGTGTTTAAACAGGGGAAAACCACGCTAGTTTTCCAGACCCGCTAGAATTTCTATTCTTTAAGAGATTTGAGGAATTTAACATCTATCTCAAACTCTAAAAGTAGAGTTTGAATTTGATATGTATATCATTGAAGGATGAAGTCCTGATTGAAGTGAAAAGTGAGAATAGATGGACAAATAAAAAACTAATTAAAAAACAAATAAATTTAAAAAAAAAAAATCTCAAAAGCATGTGCCCCCACATAAATCAGTGCCTGAGTGCTGGATGCTCTATATGTGCAGCTAGCATGGTGTTTTTGGGGACCCTCTTCGCATATTCATATTTGTTGGTTCATCAGAGTCATCAAAACAGAACCTCTCTGTAAGGTTAAGGATAGATTTTTAAAATTACAGAGGGGGAGAGAGAGTCAAATGAGTTCTTCTTCTTCTATGCTCACTTGCTTTCTCTCAATGACACGGTTTCACTTTCAAGTTTACTCAAAACTCTTCGGTTTTTTATGCTAAATTTTTTGTAGCTCTTTAATATGGCTAGTACATGCACACTGAACAAACAGAATGAAAGTCAAGTAACTAAATAAAGGACAAACAACATGTTATATAGATTGTCTAAGTTGTCTACCATGTCCTATAATTTCCTTATACTAAAGCGTGTATAATATCCGCAATTAATTTAATAAAATTCGTTAATTGCAACTGAAGGATACCAATTGGTGAAGTAAACCAATGAATAAGGTTTGAACACTGACTAATGTGCCTTCCCTTCCCAAACCTTTTTAGCCGCCAACAAATGTGGCATCCAATCCACCCATCCCTTCTAATTTTTAAACATTTCCTAGTATGTAGAAAGATGTTTGCTAGAGTGGGGTAGTACAGATTTTGGGTTTGGTTTAATGAGAGTGAAGGAGATGAAGGTTAGTTGTTGGATGTCTTCATGATTTGTAAATAGATCTTCAGTCGTTAGATGAATTTTATTGTTATTTTAGACCCAACATGTGTCTTGCATGTGCAGTATAAGTAAAAAGGTATTTTTGAATTTTATTGACATTGAAACAATCGACTGGAAACAGTAACAAAAAGTCAACATATTTGACTAATGTAGACTGAGGCAATCAACAGTAGTCTAAGGGTTAGACTCAATTAATTTTTAAGTTAGTGCTAGACTTAAATAGATATAAACTAATAAGGGCCAAATTGAAAAAAAAAAAAAAAAAAAAAAAAACCATATTGTTTAACATAAGTTAATATAGTATTTGCTATTCCTAATGCGTCATTATTCATTATCTTATATGTAAGCAATGACATCATTCCGCTTATTAACATATAAACTGATTTTCATTCATATAACCCACATAATTCACTTCACACCCACATTTTCCAAATAAAAAAAATATGAAGTTACCGGTTTATAACATACTAGTATTGGTGTGCCTACATTATGAGAACTTTGTAACAGGCCAGTACTCAATAGGCTCATAGTGGATTATCGAAGCATTATGTGAAGACTAACAATAAATTCAATGATGCTTTCAACCATGCCTTATACTGTATTATAGAATTTGACTGTTGGAAACATTGACAACGTGTGGCAATGCAAGTACTGGAAAATGTAGTTCAATGGAGCTTTCTTTCTTTCGGTACGTGGGATTCTGAGTTCAAACTTCAAAGGTCTCAATAGAGACAAGGGTTATGATGTTAGAAATTCACGCAATATTTTCAGTTGGTTGAAGCCCAGAATATCAAATATATGATGTTAGTTGAACTTAGACCTAGAATTTAACTAACTTTGCTTTTGATGGCTCAAGGCAATTGTTGACCTTCTTGCACAGAAAAACGGAATGCTTGAGGCTTGAATTCGTGAATATTATAGTTGGAATGCTAAATAAATATTTAATTGACTATAAATCAACTTTTGAGTGTTTGAAGTTTGAAGACATGTTAGGCTAACTGAGAATTCACATGAGTTTGAATTGATATGAAGCTTATCTACAATGCTACTAAGTAGTTGACTTTTTAAGATTCAATGTCGTTGGTATTGATCGTATGATCTCACGTGTTTGGACATTATCTTTGCACTCTTCTCATGCCTTAAATAGAATGATTCGATGGTTACTTTCCAAAACAACCTTCTGTTTAGGCGTTCCGTTTCTTTAATCCTTTTTATTCTATTATCTTATTAGTATATTACATGTGTCATTAATACAATATAAAGTAAGTCATGACATTAAAGACAATAAGGGCCAATGACATTAATTAAGTCAGTTATATATTCAATATGATATTTCTATCATAAGACAATGATCTGATTTCTTAATAATTTTTAAAAATTGAGGAGTCCCAGTCGGTTACAAGCAAAGAAATTGAATTCAGTGAAAACCAATTTAGGCAACCTTAGATTAAGACCTTCAGGTTTGATTGGTAGTGGGCAACTTAACGGCCAATTAGTACAACAAATAAGGCATTTTTTCAAGAAAATTTTCTTTGAAAAAAAAAATCAATTTTTTTGTTGAAAAATACATTTAAAAAGGAAAAAAAATTGTTATCAGGTTCGTGGTGACATCCACCTAGCTAAAGGTTTTTATCAAAGAATTTATTTTTTGTTGGTAAAATAAATGATAAGTTAAGGAAACACGGTGTTGGTAATACTGACAACTACCAAGTAAATTCATTGGTAAAAATCAAATATCTTTATTACCAACAAATTGTTTTGGTGCAAAAAAATATTTTATTTACCTATGAATTTTTTTCTCGATAAAAACTTAGAATCATTAAAGAAATATGTTGTGTGAAAATGTAACTATTTATCATAGAACTTTTTCGTTGGTAAAATGCATGAATATCAACGAAAGTTGTTATAGGTCTCATTAACAATTACTAAGAAAATTATTTTCAATGAAAAAATAATTAATCATTCTCGGCTCCTATAACACCTATAAGACTCCACAATCTACCTCCCAAACTCTAAGGATACCACACACCACTCTTGGTGGTAAGTCCCCACTATGGAAATATGTATATGACGGTGTAAATTATTTATTTATTTTTACGCTCAACAGGGTTCAAACTAAAATCTATTGCAATCTTTACCAGTTGAGCTATTTGAATAATTGTGTTGTGTGAAACAACTTTATAGCTTATTAAATCAAATTATTCTTCTTTTTCAAAAAACAAAAATCATGACAATGTATATAATATGGACCAATAAATAATATTTCGTCACTATAAATTAGGACTAAATATTTTAACGACTATAAGTTTTATGTGAAATATTTACCACTTTTAGTAATGAAAAAAATCCACAATAACACCATTATAATTAGGAACGAAATACTAATAGCATTTCATTGCTAGATATGTTATTGAAATTGGTTATATCCCCAATGAAATAAAACTAAATTATTGTAAATAAGAAAATGGGCATTAAAAAGAAAAAAAAATCATGAAAATTTTTATCAATCTTTAGCAATGAAAAGTCGTTACCTATAATATTATAATTAGCAATAAAAGAATATTTTCTTGTTACAGAAATGCTATTTGATTTATCAGATGATATAATGTCATTGTTACTAATAAAAATGTCAACAAAATAATATTTTGCCAATGTAAAGAAGTTTGAAGCTTTAAATATAAATAAATTTCGTGGAAAAAAATTTCATTATAAGTAACCAACTAAATCGTTATCTCATTATTCTCTTTTCTTTTCTATCTTCCCAAAAGATCATTCTACTACTAAACCTTAATAAAAAAAAAAATTATGTAAAAAAGTACATAATTTTTGTCTATTCGAAACCATGGTGTAGGTCGATAGTTGACTATCGTTACTCAAGTTTGTTTCAAAAATCCAATTGAGTGTTTTCACAATAGACTTTTAGCATCGCATATGACTCTAAAGCATAGTTAATTAATAGTCTATATTTTTATCTTTATAAAAGAATTTAATTTAGTATAGTTAGTAGTTGAACTTAAAGCCCCCAATCAAACAACATTACTACAGTCAATGCTTTTGTCAATGAAATTTTCTTCATTTGAGAAAAAAAGTGCACTTTTAGTTGGGGAAAAACCTGTACCAACAAAAAATTTGTCCCTGAATTCCTTGAATTATCCTTGTACAATATTTTTCAATGAAATAAAAATAAATGCCAATAAAAAAAATTGTTGTCATATAGTTCAACAATTTCCAAAGAAACAGTAATGAATTATTGAGCTTTATTGAGAAATACATTTTCATGTAAATGATTATTGGATTTTAACAAAGAAAAAAGTTGATACCAATAAGGTTGCAATTACCAACAAAGTTTTTTTTCCTTGTTGTAGAGATGTTATTAAAATAGATTTGTTTCTAAAAAAATTTGATGCCAATAGTATACCAATTTCTAACAAAATAATGTTTTGTCGTATAAAATAGTTAGTGAGGTTTAACGAGAAATATATTTTCATGAAAATAATTATCACTTTTTACTAACGAAAACAATTTGTTACCAACAAGGTTATAATTACCAATAAAAAAATTTCTTGCTACAGAGATTTCATTAAAAAAAAATATTGTTTCCAACAAAATTAAAAAGTTGCCAATAGTGTAACAATTTTCAACGAAATATTACTTTGTTGCTATAAATTAGTAAACGAACTTTAACAAAAAAAAAGTAATGAAAAAATTATCAATCATTATCAACGAACTGAATCATTACTACTAATATGATTATTATCTAGGAAAACATATTCCCTTACTAAAGAGAGATGAATAAGTATTAATATTCTCTTAACAAGGAAAGTGATTTGTTGTTAAAATTAGTCTTCTTTAGCAACAAAATATTTCATTCTAGATAATGTCATAATTACCAAGGAACTAGTATTTGGTAGCCACAAAAAATATTTTGTTATTAAATCAATTTGGCGGGAAATAGTTGTGGAGGGAATGCTTCCCGCCACCTATTTAACAAGGAAAGTTTCCAACAAAATATATTTTGTTGGAAAAAGTAATAAGTTTATCGTTTTTTTCAAGGATTTTTTTTTTCGTTGACAATGATACCATATTAACACGGAAATTAATTTTCGTAGAAATTTTTTTGTTGGTGAATGATATATTTCTTGTAGTCCTAATCACCGACAGATCTTCCAACGAGCCCAAGTTGCAACTCTAATACTAAATCATACAACAGTCCAACAACTAGTAAACAAAAGAATTCTTAATTGAAATCATCGATAACATGGATGGCCTCTTCACAATCTTTATGTTGAACTAATCATGTACTTTGTTGTGTCACTGTATACTAACCCAACAACCTAGAAATGGCAACAAAGTGGATATGTGTATGACATTTTGCCAATTTTGAATAGATTAGGTCAGATATATGAAATGTTCAAACTCAACTAATTACAGACATGTCGTCCATAGTGTATGAAAGACTATTAGCCCACTCCAATAATCCATGGGCTTAATTTCTCCATGTACTTATCCACGATAGTACCGTTTGAATTTAGGGTATAGTTGTACGATTGGTACCCACCAATGTATGTTGTAGTCCCACGACCTTGCTTTCGCTTCCACTTGATATATGATTGGATTCACACTCGCTTTTAGATAATTGAAAATTTATGTATCAGGTTTGGTTTTTGGAGGTCGTGGGTTCGAGTCTCACCCAGCGCAATCACTACGAGAATTTTCAATATTTTCCTCGCGTTTGCACTAAGGGGGAGTTTGGAATATTAATCCAATTATCCATGAGCCTAAACTGTCCATGTGCTTATCCACGGTAGTATTGTGTGAATTTACAATTTAGTTATATGATTCGTACCCGTCAATGTATATTGCAATTCTCACAACCCTCCGCTCCTCCTTGATATATGATTGAATTCACATTCTCTATAAGTTAAAGCTTTTAGATAATTGACAATTTATCATGGTATCAGAGCAATGGTCCTCGGAGGTCGTGGGTTCAAGTCTCATCCAACAAATTGTTGCGATAGTTATCAGTATATTCCTCACACTTGCATTGAGGGAAAGTGTAGGAATATTAAGCCTACTTCAATTATCCATGGGCTTAAATTTTCCATGTACTTATCCACGGTAGTACCGTGTGACTTTATGGTATAATTGTACGATTGATACCCACTGATATATGTTGCAGTCAAGGAATGTGTTTTCGAGAAAATTCGTCAATTTTTTTGGTTTTATTGAAATTACGAAAACCAAATTTACATTATTTCGAAAAATTTTGGTATTTTTTGTAAATTTCGCCCAAAACACAAAAATCAGGAACAAAAATACAGTTATTCTAAAAAAATTTCAATTGAAATATTCGACTAACCTGCAGCTCTACTCTTCTTTTCTTCGATGCACAAGTCTTCCTCTCCGACTGTCTGATCGCTACTCAACGCACAGTTATCTGGAGCAAGTTAGGTATTTGGAGAATTGTTTATCTTACATCTTATATAATCCATTTGGAAGTGTGGAAAAATCAATATGTTTCTTGCTATTCCTCCATCGATCTACAATGGATCCATCAATCGGCTATTGGCTCCATCGATTGGAGGATTTGAGAATTTAATTTGCAGTGGATCGAGTCAAATTAAGTGGAGTGCATTGTTGGAGGAGAATGCTTCGTTGTCCAACTTTGTGAAGAAGATGGTGATGTTCCAAGGTAAACAATTAGTTTTGTTTTCATGTGCTTCTGTAGTAAACTAGCGTATTACTCGTGCCTACGGCACTCCTATTATTATTTTTTCTTATATGACTTTTATGTCTCCAAATTACTCTATTAATTTTATCTTAAAGAAGAAATACAAATAATCTATCATTGAAATACTATAGCATATCCTAGAGACTTAAATTAGAGACAAAAAACCATGGGTTTGAAGAGAAAGTACCTAATTACAAAGATAATGGGTTGAAGTTGGAGATGGCGTAGAAGCAACCTGCAGTAATTTAGACAAATCAAAAAATTTTAAGAGACCATAAGCATCACGGTTAAAGTAAATAAGATACCATAAGCATCATGCTTAAAGTAAAATACCCGATTTGTATGTAAGAAACATTGGCTACTACTCTCACATGAAATTTTAAAAATTTTATGTAAGAAACAACATAAAGAAAAGAACTTGTAAATAAAAACATGAAGAGTGCACATTTGCATCAATAAAACCATGAAAATAGTATAGTAGGTAAACAAATGAAAAAAAAAAAAATACATATATATATATAATATATATAAACTATCTAAACAATGAAGACTTAAATTACACGAAAATGCATATGAAAATGTAAACCGTAAAAATTATTCATAGCCATATTATAGAACTTTAGTGCATACCTCGGAATTTGTAATATCGTAAAGGGTGCATGAGCAAGAAGAATTCACCTTCTGAAAAAAACCACCCACCTTCTGAAAAAAACCACCCATCAATTGTCCAATGTTGGGATACTTATTAGCCACTCTAACCCAATCTCTTCTCCTCTTGCACCATTGTCTTTTGTATCTCTAAATTTCACAGGAACCACAGAACCATTCACAACCTTCTCCTTCAAATCAACCTCAGCCCTCCCATTACTTTGAAATTTCTCAACTTTAGCCTTCACACCCAAATCCAAACCACTTCCACCCTTCATACAACTCTCTACACCCTTCTCACCCAATCTTCTCAAGTTCAGAACTTGATTCACCCCATTCAGTCTTCTTCAAATCTCCCAACCCAATCAACCCCTTCTTAATCACATCAGCCCTTTTTGATTTCGAGCTCACTCCACCCTTCAATGAGATCGATCTCTCCAAACCCGACACCCACTTATCGATTTCCCAGACATCGAAACCCTAGACATCCGATCAGAAAGC
>QNQO01005290.1:0-83347 GCA_003290165.1 Berberis thunbergii
GTGGGGTGGGTATATGTTGAACAAAAAAGTGTGCATTGTTAATACAGTAAGTAGCGATGTAAAAAAATTAAATACTTTTAGAAGATTACATTAGGGCTTGGGAAGAAAAGCTGCAAGTAGATCCCTTTTATTACATTGTAACACAACAACAAAAAAAAAAAAATGTCAAATTGCAATTACCTGCATTCAAATTAATTCCTAAAACCAAAAATCATTAGGGAAAAATAGATCGCGTCTCCTACAAATAATCACAGGTACGCATCTTTAATTTTTTGGGCATGAATGCCAGTGGCTACATCCATGCTGCATTAAAATACCAACGATTTTCACATGTCCTGAACTCTTCATTTTCAGTTTACTTTCAAAAATTATCAATGTTTTCCTTAGAAGATCCATTAACAAAAGATTTACCTTGAAATATTATCATCATACTAATCCAATGATTTCTTTTTTCCCTAAAATGTTCAACTAAGATGCTATTGAAACAAAGTCCACTCACTCTACAACAAGGAAATTTTGTGATACTTTATTTCCATAGTTCAATTTGAATTTTTAAAAGTTGCTTGATTAAAATAAAGTGCACACCTACTACCAAAAATATTTTTTTGGCTTGGAAGCTATCAAATGTCCCTTGGAAACATGCTCATGAAGCTGCTTGATTAAAATAAAACTACTACCAAAAATATTTATTTCGCTTGGAAGCTATCCAATATTTGTCACGCCCCGATTTTCGAAAAAAACGAAAATCCCAAAAGCCACGTAGGATTATTCGTTTTTCCCAAAACTCGGGATGTGAAATTCAATAATAACAGAGACATTTAGCAGTAAAGACAAAAGTATAATTTAGAAAATAGGAACAAACTAAAATTAATACAAAAGTCTAACCAGGAAAAAAAACTGACGTCGCTAGCCCCACTAGCGGAACTCTCGTAACGCTGCTCAAAAGTCTCTAAACCTGAAAAGCTAATCGGCTACATTCCCAAAGGAATGTACCCAAGAAGCAAAAGCTCACTTGGATCAGCAATAAAGCTGGTGTGAGAAATCTTCATACAAAAAATCAATAAATCGCACATGATAAACATCAAGCGAAACACAAACAACAAATCATCACACCAATAGGTAGTTCCTCAACGAGGCAAAGGTGTGATGCAATTCCTCAACGAGGCAATCATATCATCATCCTAATATGTAAATATGCATTTACCTGTACTTACCCTATAGGAGTTGACTATGGCAAGTCGGACCTGCAGAAATATTAGTGGATTTGCCATCCTGCATAAAAAGAATTAGAAACAATGCAACGTCATTTATTCTTTTTATTTGAATTAGGTTCATTTTTTTAACGGATTGATCACTTAGACAATACCACATTCGCACCACCTCCGTGCCGAATATACATGCCCGTATGCCTCTCTCATATAAAGGAGGACTACTCCGACATCCATGCCCAAGTGGGGACATCACATACAGGCATGCATTGCGGATACCCCTAACTATATGAGTACCAAAAGCCACCCTTGGGCTATCAATGCGCATAAACTCACGTCACATTTTTTACGGATAAATATCAAAGCCTATTTTAGGCATACAACTTCACCACATTTCCGCAAGACTAACCCGAAGGTTATTTTAGTTTCTCTAGTAAGAAATGGGTGCCCCAACTCCGCAAGACGACCCACTGGTCATTTAGTTTCTCTAGTAAGAGAGGGAAAATAACAAACAAAAGAGATGTGGTAGTTCTAAGTGATACAAGTCCAAGTGGTTTATATTTTCAGAAATCAAGGTTTACCAATATCATTTATTTTTGATAATTCAGAATTTCTCCACAATGACATTTTGTCATACATAAATTGATTCACCATTTATCCACCCACATTTTTGGGGAAAAACATAGCATATACATCAATCATGCTTTATAACAACATGGCAATCAAGCCACTCCTTGATTCAGATATCCAATATTTTCATAATGCATAAACACGTCAATATGCATATAAATCTCCAAATTTATCACAATGCATTAATATTCATCAACCATTCAAACACCAACCAAACAAAGTCACACCCAATCAATAAAATGGTAAACATGGGTGACCCCAAACATGAACCCAGTAAGCTAGGAAAATCTCACACATCAAACAGATCACAAATATTGGAGAGCAAGCGTTTGCAACACAAAATACCACAAATAAGGCAACCTCATTCTCAACATGTCTAAATTCTCACAATTGGATTTCCTGAAATGAAACTCGTCATTTCCATACAAGCAATATACGTACAGTATACTGAATTGCTCATCCAAAGAGATAAAAGGCTAAGAGTTTAACTTACACCTTACACCCCAAAACCTTTGAAATGAGATTTAAATCAAGCAACATAACAAGCCTAAGAATCTAATCCAAACTCATCAAGGACACACAACTACATGTCATCACACCGCCAAACCAAAACCCCAAATCATAACCACACATCCTCGCAACAAAACTCACAAACCCCATCATCAAATCCTCACAATACAATCACTAATTCAGTCAAGAAACAGGATTTGCAAAATACATAGAATAAGAAAACTCACAGTAAAAGAGAGAGAATGAAGAAAACTCACAGTAAAAGAGAGAGAATTGAAGAAAACTCACCAATTCCATCTGAAATACAGCTCCACAAGTGAACCACCAACAATTGATTAGATTGCAAGCCTCTAGTGATAGCGTAGGAGTGTACCTCCTTTCCTTTTCTTAAGGCAAACTAAGTCTGCACAAGCAGTGAAAGTGCTCCCTAAGGTAAAGAATCCGCCTCAACCCCTCATTCAAACTGTGATGCTCGAAATATCTTTAGTGCTTCATGAACATCCATTGTTTACATATCTAGAAACCATCGAGTTCCATGAGATAATATCCTTCTTCACTCTATCAAATTCCACTTGATCAAATAGCTCTCTGGCCTTTCTAACATCACCATTTTCACAATACCCAACAATCATTGTATTAAAAGAACCAAATTTCTGACTGAAAACTTTGAAAAGATCTTCATTGCACTTCCCATATCTGCCCACCTTCTATACACATCTATCAATCCATTAACAACAAAAGGATCGGACATAAATCCATTTCTCATGATATAGCCATGTATCTCTTTCACCCAAAAGATTGTGCTTTCCCTTTCTTCGACCTCACTTGCAATACAACTAATTGACTCCATTGGTTGACTGTTGATTTGATTTCACATTATTCACCCCTAAAGGCATGTGAACCAGTTTTGAAACTACAGTGAAGGTAAAGATTCTGAAAGCACAGTGTGTGAGATATTGACTCCTGCAGTGAAATCTTTTGAAAAAGAGAGAACCCAAAATTCTCTTGACCATAATGAACCAAAAACTAGGAAACCTCGTAATTAAGCCTAAAGAAAAGCAAATAACATTAATTCTTCTTTTGACACACCAAATCTTTCAAACTAAAAAGTTTGACAAGCCACCATCCTATCACCTTGCTTACAATGACCATCAATGAGAGCTTTGTAAGTTGACAACAGTAGGAACCAAGCCTTTCCTCAAACATATACATCCAGCATCACACATGCACTTCCAACTTATTATCTTTACACAGGCTATCAATAAGCATTGTGTATGTATGAGCATTAGGCTCACAACCCTTTTCCTTCATCCTTCTATACAAACTGAAAGCTTCAGAACACCTACTTGATCCACAAAGAGCTGCTATAAGAACTGTTACGTATAGACAGTCGGACTGCAGTTATCATCTGCCATTCTCCACAAAATCACTCACCATTACAGCCAAATCATGCTCACTCTCATGGCTCAATAGCACCAATCTGACCCATACTCCAGCCATTCTAGTCCATAAATCCCATTGTTCATGAATCTGCAGTACCAGTCAATAGCAAATCTGTGAGTGCTCTGATAATGCTCAAGTCGGCAAATAGAGCACGCAATAGTTGTTATGCCTCAAGTCAG
This sequence comes from Berberis thunbergii, assembly GCA_003290165.1. NCBI lineage: Eukaryota > Viridiplantae > Streptophyta > Magnoliopsida > Ranunculales > Berberidaceae > Berberis > Berberis thunbergii. Next base: position 3,971 of record QNQO01005290.1, read on the forward strand.
AAAATAAGGCACACAGTAGTCTGGTAATGCCTCAAGTAAGAAAATAGTGCTCTGATAATGCCTCAAGTCAGAAAATAGAAATGCCCCTCTATCATGTTTACTTTCATCAGGTAACAGATCAAAACAAAACCTGAATAAGAGTACACAGTAGTTGTCTTACTCATTAGATATCATACCTGAACAGTTTTACCCAAGCCCATTCATCAGCAAGTATCCCTTGATTTCTTTTCTCAATGTCTCTTAATCAATCTCTCTGTTTTGGTGCAAGAGATCTCGATCTCCAGATTCACACTACACCAACAAAATCACCACCAGTTTCTCTCTTCTTCTGCTTCGGCTTCGGCTTCGCCTCTTCCTTCCATTCTTGCCATGCTGCTACCAAGCAGCACCACCATTTTCAGCGTCGCCATCGCGAAGAAAACACAAAGAAAAGATGAAAGAAGAAGGAGAAAAGAAGAAGGAAGGAGAAAGAAAAGAGGGTTTTCTCTTATGGGGTGGGTGGCTATTCGCCCCACTAACATTCTGAGAGCACCCGCCCTTTAACTCACCAATAAAACCCTAATTTCGAAATTCACATTCAATTAAATGTAACCCTATTTTATTTAATTCAAAATAAAATAAAATAAAATAGTTTTATGAAATTTAGGGGTGTTACAATATTTCTATCCAGAGAATGTTATTGACCTTCTTTCCAACACAATGGCTTCAGTATTGCTAATGCAACCATAACTACTAAACATACAATGAAGAACTGGCTAGGCATAAAGTTTGCACATCAACAAAGAAACAAATGCATACCTGAGACTGAGATGGGTGTACATATTGCCCTAATCAACTGCACGAACAAAGATTGGCAAAAGAGAGTGGCCAATAATTTTTTTTGGCAAGAGGCCGTGATTAAAAAATTCTTCACAATGTGGAGATATGATTAGAAAAGTAGAACCACACGACAAAATATATTTTCAAACCTACTGACCATGCATAGTCCTCTGTATAGATTGTACACCTGCATATATAGAAAAATCCACCAACATTTTTTAGGAATGAAACAACTAATAATAGAAAACATTGTTGTATTCATGATCGCCATCAAGAACATAGCAATTAGACCAAAGACAGAATAGAGGATGAAATTAAAGTTTGTAAAAGTACATCAAAACTGAGCTTCCTTAAATCAGCACTGAAACAGAGAGATTCAAATCAAAGTGATTACTCACTATTTCACGAAATAAACACCTAGAATACGCAAACTATACAATATATTATTAAGTACCGAACCAAACGGAGATCGATCGATTTAGTTAATATACAGTCGATTATCAACAAAACAGATCGTGTAAACGATTGATTATACATCAAAACATAATGAAACTTACACTAGCTTGATCATAGAGTAACTTGATGAACTAAATGGCTTCAAATAAACACGACACAATATCTGTCTGCAGTGACAATTAAATCATGTAAAACAATCAAACTTGTATGTTTATGGGTTTCTTGATTTCAGAACAGGTGCCAGATGAACTGCGATTGTTGAACGAAATGCAGAAAGGGGGAGAATTGTTAGAAGTGAAATGGTTAGTGTTCTAAAAATAGGTCTAGGCGGGGTCAAGGCACTAGGCAGCCACCTAGGCGGTTTTTGAAATTTCTTTAATTTTTTTTATTCCCTATCATAAAAAAAAAAATTTAAGGCTGTAATTTTGTTTATATATGTTGCATATATATCTTGCCATTGAATTGGAGTAATATATATGTTATTATGCTTAAATATTATAAATTTTAATAAATAATAAATAACCACCTAGCCCTACGCCTAATCCTCTGGGCGCTAGTCTCTTAGTCATTGCTCGCCTAACCGCCTAGCGATTTTAAAAACACTGAAAATGGTGGTGGCGTGGAGTGTTAGGGGATGGGTTGGGGTTTTGTAAAATCGAAAATCAAAAGGAGAGAAAGAGAGAGTAATCTGCTACCTGCTGTTGGTGGTGTTGTTACTGCTTCCAATCACAAGAACCCTTTCAATTTCAAGGCCCACTTCTCCACCACAACCCTAATTTCAGAAACCCATGGAAACTCAACACCTTGTTCACAAAATATAAGCAGCTGCATATTGAAATCCAATTCTTTTTAACAGATATTACCTTGGATGGCAAACTGGAAGCGCAGAGGAACAAGAAAGACGGAGAGGGATCAGAGCTGGAAGATGAGGAGGCAGAAAGAGGTGTCGATTGAAATGTTGGAAGAAACAGTGTTCTAAAAAAGCTAGGCAGTGGGCGGGTGGCGAGCAGATGCCTAGTGCCCAAGGAACCTAGGCAGCACCTAGGAGGTCTTAGGTTTGTATTATAACTATAATAATTTACAAAAGTTAAGTATAATACCTTATCAATTACATCCAATTTAATGTCATGATACATATGTAAATTTAAAAACATGAAAAATTAACAATCATGAACAAAATTTATTAAAACTCAAATGACTGAAGTTGGTCATGATGGACACTTCATACAAAGTTGAATTTGTGAACAAATATCCAAACCTACTCTTTTATTTATCTTCAAATTGCATGAATAACCTTAGTCATGTTTGATAAAATCTACATTACTAAAATTATTACCGGCAGATCCTTTGAGAATTCCATTAAGTTATCATTCTTTGCTACATTCAGACATATACTGAATAAAAAACAATTAAATTATTTATTTCCAAAAAAGAGGAAAGAAAATAAAATAAGAACAAATCAGCCTTATTAAAAAAATAAACTTGCCTAGACCGCCTAGGCAGCCCAGACCCTGCCTAAACTGCCCAGAACCCACCCAGCCATTAATCTGGGCCTTTTTCTAACGCCTAGGCCGATTTTTAAAACACTGGGAAGAAAAGAAGAATTGGGGAAGAGAGAGTGAGAAAGGGATGGTTTGGGGTTTCTCACTATTATGTGAGGGAATGTCTTCGACGTATTGAGATTCTTGCCGAGAAAAGAAGATATAGCTTTGTGGTTGACAATGTCATGGATTCGGTAGCGGTGGTTTGGGATAGAGAAGAGAGTTGGAAGGAAAAGATTTGTGAAAGAGCACTTGTGAAAAAGGGGATATGATTAGAATCGAAGAAGGTAAGGGGGGAGGGGTTGTGGCGGGGAGGAGAGGTTGGTCGAGAGGAGACTATATGTTGATCCTGCCTAGGATGGCTCGAAGTCCGGATGTTGGAAGCATGTCGATGAGGCTGAGGTTAGTTCTAGGATATTTGTCCGGTGGCTAGTCGGCAAAGTCATAGCGGTAAATGGAGAGAGTGTGTGAATGAGAGGGAAGAAGATAGATGAAGGGTGAGACGAAGAATTGGGTAAGAAAGGGAGAGGGATGTTTTGGAGGGCATTTTGGAAACTTCAATGGAGATTTCGAGGGCAATTTCGAGATTTCATCAAACAGGCACATACAACTAGTCAGCTCGCGAATTGCAGATATAGATAGAGATAAGAGAAATCAAACTCAACAAAACATCTAATAAGCTTCGGGTATTTTTATGTACATTGATATATTTCCAAAGGATATCGTCCAGCTTTCATGAAAGATTGGCATTAATGTTAGATGCTTGCAGAAAAACAAAATAGATTGCCATTTTAATCGATGTATCCATAACAACATCTTCTTGCACACTGCAACAACAACCTTTGTAGAATTAAAGGGTGACATATCTAAGGAGTGCATGATCAATATGTTTGCAAAAAGCAATATGGCAAAAGATGAATACCCAAGTGGATTTGGGTATACTCAAGGGATCAAACGGTCGAGGGAGATTGTATTAAATGAAAATTATGAGATTAACTCATTTCTAGTAACAGGTGGTCCTGTTGGGTTTATCCCATATCAGTTGTGAAAGGGGCAAGTGGTTAGTTTATAAGTGTCAGGGAAAGTCTTGCCTTATGAGCTAGCTTTTGGGTTGAGATAGGCCCAAGACCACCCAACACTGGTATCAGAGCCTAAGTGTGTAACATCTCAGTACAATAGCCACAAGGGAGATATTAGTCGAAGGGTTAGCCGACCAAAAGGCTGATGTGTGAGGGAAGATTGTTTGGGATTGTCACACATCGTTTGAGGGAAAACCTCACCTCATAACACACAACTAGAATTATTTTTTCTTTTGAAAGTTGTTAGTTTATTTATCAAAAGTTAGTACATAGTTCATAGATAGCGATCGCCTCTAGCATTAGATGATAAGAGCGAGGTGAGTTCCTCCGTAGGAATTACAACAAAAAGATCGTAACATATCTTAGTAGTAGCTTGCTTGGCAAGGAAATCAACCGTCCCATTCGCTACCCATAGAACGTGTTCAAGAGTGAATTGTTGCAGTTGGGGAAGCAATTTCTAGATTGCTGAAATTATCGCATTACTGGGGAGTGTTTTAGTTGTCGCTTCATAGTATTCCAATTAAAGGATTGGTGGTATCTGGATCAGTTTTAGTATGCCTGATGGAAGTAGTTTGATTTCTGCTCTACTTCCTCGCCTTGACCCTGAAATTGCACAGGGAACATGTGTGAGCCAAAGACCACCGTGTGGTGACTGATGGCATTCCGATGCCTAAATTAGATAAGGCTTAGGAGAGGCTTAAAACTATAAATTGGCTTTTTGTAGCGACCTTTGTTCATTGACATTATCCCTTTTATATAGTGAGAACGTAGTTTAGGGAAAGAGGTCTTGCTAGATATCATTTTTCTTATTGGGAGCTATCCATGTAAATAAGTTTCTCTACACGACTTGTGCTCCTAGATCTGCAGGAGAGGCTTCCCTTTCTGGGTGTTGTCCAAGGAAGGAAGTTTCCTTGCTAGACTTATACTTCAATATTTATTTCTGAATCGAAACCAAAGTATTACTGGCCTGCCTGTCTTGGGTCGATCCCCTCGATACTTGCCTTATCAGGGCTTATGAGTATTGGGCTTAACTGCGTGATGTGTGGGATTAGTAGTGCTTTGTAATTGGGTCCGACTTTTTGGATCTTGCCCAATCAATGGGCTTAATGTTGTTTGGGCCTTGCTGGATCGAGTCTGCAGTCATGCCTGCTTTTTTCTATTGATGAGATTATCATGACATGTGTACGGTTGATTACGCCCAAACATACACGCGGTCAATTGCAGTAAAGATTGGGGTGTCGATCCCACGAGGAAAAGTGATCTACAAAATAAGGTCAAGGAAGAAAAACTATGCGAAACTAAATGTAAGAAATTCTAGCAATTTTAAAATATGAAATTGAATTTAGTTTAATAAAAATCAAGTTTAGAAAAGTCACAAGGTTCCAAGAATCCCTTCTAGATGTCATGCGCCAACTAGTATTGATTCGCCATGATGACTCAACTACGTGTTTCACATCCCAAACAACATAATCGAAAAAATGGTCTTTAATACATCAATATATTCTAATGTAAATGGATTTTAGATTTCACTTTTCTTAGAAATCACAAAGGTTAGTCATATGTGATATCCTAAATTTACAATATATCCGGAGACAATAACGTAATAAATACGATCACATATAACTAACCTACCGGAATCAATTGATCCTTAAAATTTCACACATAAGAAAAGCGTGACTAAGCTTATATAGAGAAGAAAAAGACAACCATCGGAATAATAATTTACGAAGAAGTTGATGAAATCTTTGTCACTAAATAACATAAACTCATATATTAAATAAAAGTGAAAATCGCAAACATCATTATTCATCGTGAAAGCATAAAACGAATCAAATACCAACTAAGTGCATTACATCTAGGAGCTTTTCTCTTCGCCTTGCATGGGGTTTAGTGACGCATGGTGAAGGTGATGACGGCAACAACGGTGTGAAGCTTCATCAGCATGGTAGCGCATGGTGGATCAACGATCCCTGCTAGACAACGTCTTCACTGCTGTTCTGGACAGCGGTTCCTGCTACTGTTGCATAGTGCATGTCCTCCTATTCTGCTGCTACGTTTCGGCTGCCTACTGCCCTACGTTTTGGCTGCCTGTTGGACAACCTTTTTCCTTCCTGCGTACTATCCTCTTGCGTCCTCTGTTGCTGCGTTTTGGTTGCTGTCCTGGACAACTTGCTTCCTGTTTTTCTCCTTTCTTGTTGTATTTATGGTAAAGAGAAAACCCTTATTGGGCCCAATTGGAAACCCCCCAATTGAAAATCCAATTTCAAGTGTAAACAAAAAGTGTTGCCCTCCTATATTTGTGTTTCTATGCTTACATAATTCCTCCCTATTGGTGGATCTCAAGCCCAAATACAATTAGAAACCCAAAAACAAAAGGGTCCACCCCTTTTGTTTAGATTCTATTTTAATAAAAGAAAATGTGGGTTTGACTATATTCATCTGTATCACTTCTTTGTTCTACCAAAATTCAAAGCTAAATTTCTTTATTTTATTTATTTGGTTCTCTTAATTTTTGGCTAGAGTGTGTCCCGCTCCACTTTGTCAATTTGTCTATGAATCACTATTATTCGCCACGCTAATGCACTTTTGTCATTTAAACTCCAAATCCTACAAAAGTACAAAAATAAAATAATTAAACTAACATATACTATTCTAAACTCTAACAAATATAAATTAGGAGGTATATTATGTGAACATCAAATACCCCTAAACCTACATTTTGCTAGTCCTCGAGCAAAACAAAATTAAGAATAAAATCCTAACTCACTTTCGTAGGAATCACGGTTGCACTTACCTTAAACGTGCAACAAGGCTTTAAACAACTAGATTACCTCTAGTGAACGAGTGATAGTCTCGTGAGGGTTTTCAGAAATGTTACCCCCGAACATTACTGACTTAATACAACAAAATCTATTTTTTAAAAACATAATGCAAAAACATGGGCATTCCCTTTTATTTTGCTTAGAGTAATTTTCTTATTGCTTAAAATTTAAGTAAAACAACAAACTAGAAATGTCACAAAAGTATATCAATAGAGTACGATAATTTAATAGTATCTAAAGGTTAAATAAATTTCATAATCATTCTCAACTCGAAGTGTGTGTCTGAGGAGCCTTATCAACATAATTTTTCATCTCATAGTAAAGATGTGACGAGATAACCTTTAGAAAGTACGTTTCGACTACAAATCTCTCATGTCACTCAGAAATAAAGCACTCAGAGATTGGCACTCAGTTTATATGTGAGGAAAAAAATATAAACTATGAAAAATGCAAATGTCTCACATATAGTTATCATGAAAAACGAAATTTTTCAAAGACTGAAATGAATATGAACTCATGGGCAGGAATATTGATTACTTTTGAGAATGTTGAATCAAACACCATAGTTCTTGCCTATTCAATCTCCACATCTATTAACCAACTTTCACTTAAGATCAATTAGGTCTTTACTAGGTTGTAATGGGGCTTGGATTATGTCAAACAATAATGGACAAAAAGGATACAAATTTTTTTCGAGAATAGCTTACACCCTTGAATAAACACATAGGGCATTGAAGAACAAATCAATGTTGTACACCATTAACTTTTTCTTCATTATTTTCTTCTTCAATTTTTTTTTAACCTTTTTTTCAACTTTTTTTTATATATGCTTTTCCCTGTTGATACAATCCAACACTTTTACTTCGAGGGCACATAAAATATCTATTTTCAACTCTTTCTATTTGCCCATTCCATAAATATATCTCACCGAATACATTGTCAGAAAATTGGGTGATGATAAATAATACAGGTATTACTCCTTAATTGGAGTAGGTAATGGGAATGAGGTTAACAAAAGAAGACTATTTAAAGGCTCAAATGGCTGCAAATGGATATTTAGTATTGGGTAGGCTAAAAGGCTAAAAAAAATGTTTAAAGAAAAAAATGCCTATATCACTTCATAAGTTCTAGTTAGTACTAGGACATCTCAACTAAATAGAGTAAGAAGTTCTAGTGTAAAAATTCAATTTTTATGTCATTCTTAAAGCAATCAATAAGAAAGTAAAAAATAATGAGATCATCAACGAAATAATGCGGACTCAAGAAAAATCAAAGTGTAATTAATAACCCTAAAAAAATAAAGAATGGCTCAAAACTCACAAGGGTTAAGTCTCCACTATTATTCTAAGGTTTTCTACTTCAATATCTTACTAATCAACTTCAAATCATGTTGACTGGGCTTATAGTGCACAAATAGTCGAGTTGAAAAGTCTCACGAAATACATCTAACATAGGGATAATATCAAATATCATGTTTTCTACTAATATAACTATGTGACATGTGTTAGTATGTGTTTTCTTAAAATTAAAGGCAACAAAACTATTCTCTAAAATTAAAAAAACTCAAAACCCTTTTTTTATATTCACCAATAGTTCAAATTTTGAATGCATTTTCATAAAGATATTACACAATTACCATAATCATTTAAGTATTCAATGGAGATTGAGTAGAACACAAAACTTGACTCGATTTAGTTGTAAAATACGTTTTAAGCTCAAAGATTTTTGAAAATTACACACAAAAATATAATAAACCACCATCACCCCCAAACATAAACCAAACATTGTCCTCAATGTATAAAATAATAATCATGACAAATGAAGGAAAAATAAAAGAAGGGTTAAAGTGATATTACCATGGTGACGTTTTACCAATTTCAAATAGACAATGTCCTCACAGTCACCAAAATATAAGAAAATCATACCGATGGGAGAAAGGAACACATGGGATGAGGGGCTCCGAGTGACTCCAGTAGCAACACCTAAAATAACCTGAAACACTAAGAGAAAAACATAAAAGCAAAAACCTAAACTAAAATAAAAGAAAAACTTAAACTAAAGATAGGGTGGAGAACATCAAATCAAGTAGATAGGGGCAACCAAAGAGGTTTCCTCTGGCACCTCTACCCGCTCCACATAGTGCTTCAAACGCTGCCCATTTACTCTAAATACTCTCCCATCTTTTGGATCTTCAATTTCTATGGAACCATTGGGAAAGACTTGTTTTACCATGAATGGGCCTGTCATCCCCTCATCATTAGTCACCACTGTTATTCTAGATTTCTTGGGAACCACTTGAGTTGGACTAACCCACTTGCTATCAAAGATGGGATAAATGATGTCTGCATCTAACAAATGTAAGACTTCATTTTTCACCACATCTTTCATAGTAGGGTTAAGTTGTCTTTGAGGGTCTCTACGGGTGTTAGCTCCTTCTTCTAAGTGAATCCTATGGGAACATATTAAGGGGCTAATACCTTTGATGTCAGCTATAGTCCAACCTAATGCAGATTTGTGCTCACGTAACATATTAATCAATTCTTCTTCTTGTGAGCTATCAAGCACGAAAGAAATAATAATAGGAAATGTGTCACCTGGTTCGAGGAATGCATGTTTAAGTCCCTCAGGCAGTGGAGCTAGGTCAACTTTTGGAGTTTCCACGATGGATGGTTGTGGTTTCTGTCTTTCCTTTGGCAACTCCTCAAAGCATGGTTGTCATTGTCATCCTCCTTTATCCTTTAACCCTGAAACAACAAAAATATCAAAAGCATTGTCAGGATAAAGTGAACTCTCATAATCAGAAATAGAAAGGAGGTCCTCTAAGGTTTCAAAGTTTGCGCTCAAGACTGCATCCTCTGATATCAGTGTGTCTATCATGTAGGTATGATGACACTCATCATAATCACATGGTTGCTTAGTAATATTGAATATGTTGACCTCCAGAATCATGTTCCCAAAAGATAGCTTCATTAAACCGTTCCTGCAATTGATAAGAGCGTTAGTTGTGGCAAGAAAATGTCTACCTAAAATAATCGAAATTGTAGACTCCATATTAACCGCAGAATGAGTATCTAAAATTAGAAAGTCGACGGGATAGTAAAACTTATCAATCTGCAGCTTGACATCCTCGACTATTCCTCTTGGCTTCTTAATCAATCTATCAGCCAATTTTAGTACCACGGATGGGTTTAATCTCTCCTAGATCCAGTCGCAAATAAATAGAATATGGCATTAGATTTAAACTTGCTCTTAAATCCAACAAGGCTTGGTCGAACTCATGAGTCCCAATCTGGCAGGTGACTGTAGGACACCCTGGATCTTTGTACTTGGGTGGTGTCCTCTGCTCAATCACCACACTTACCTGTTCTGTCAAGAAGGCACTCTTCTTGACATGATGTTTCCTCTTGATAGTGCATAGATCCTTGATGACCCTCGCATAAGTTGGTACCTATTTAATCACATGTAGCAAAGGTAAGTTAATTTTAACATGTTTCAAGTGTTCTAAAATCTCACCATGCATTTCCGATTTTTTTCCAGTAGGTCGTAGTGCTTGAGGAAAAGGAACTGGAACTGAAATGTTCTTGTTGGGATCATCCTCAGGGATGTTCTCCTTTGCACTTGGGGAGGTGCCTATAGTCGTGGACAAGCTTGATCCATCTAAAATCTTACCACTCCGAGTAGCGATGGCATTAACCTCCTTGACATTCTGAGAGCCTGAAGTAAAGGTTTGTGCCATAAGTTGGCCCTTCGGATTTGCTTGAGGCCATGACGGAAATTGGCCCCGCTCTTGTACTGTTAATGAACTTGTCAACTTGGTTATCTAGCTTTTGATCTTCTTGTTCTCTTCTGCAAACTGTGTCAATGCAACCTCAATTTTTTTTATTAGTTTTACCTTGTGCCTCTATAAATGCATGTAATGTGTCTGATAAGGAACTTCTGTTAGATTGTGCATTGTATGGAGGTGCAGGGCATGACCTAGGTGGTTGTGTATGTGAGTGTGTAGGTTGGTCTGCTTCGGACCTCCAGCCTAAGTTAGGGTGATCTCTCCAGCCAGAATTGTAAGTGTTAGAGAATGGTAAGTAAGGCTTCTTGTACATCCCTAAGGCGTTACATTGTTCCTCATAAACCCTTCTCATCTCAGTCAAGGTCGGGCAATCCTGTGCTAACTGTTCCACTCCCCTGCATATAAAACAAGCGTCCTGTAGCTCAAATCTGGCAACAGTATGTGTGGGCCTACCATCCTTTGTCTTAAGTGTCTCTAACTCCCTAGTCACTCTATCCAATTGGGCTTTAAGGTTGTCTTCTTCCCTAAGTTGGTAGACTCCAGCTGGGCATGTTCTATCCATGCTCTCAGTTGCACTTGGACTAGTCCAAGTATGAGCATTTTCAGCCAAGTCATTCAGGTACTCAATGGCCTCGTCAGGGTCCTTTAGGAAAAACTCTCCATTACACATCATCTCAACAAACTAACGCTCTCTACTGGTGAGCCCCTCATGCAAAATAACTGACTAAGCGCCAACTCTCATACCCATGGTGTGGACATGTATTCAAGAGATCCTTGAACCTCTCCCTTGCTTGATATAATGTCTCGCTGTTCTTTTGGGCGAAGGTAGAAATTTGTCTCTTTAGACCGTTGGTTTTGTGGTGAGGAAAGTATTTATTAAAAAATGCTTGGGTCATCTCCTCCCACGAACCTATAGACCTTGGTCACAAAGAGTATAGCCAACTCTTCACTTTTTCCTTAAAGGAAAAGGAAAAAAAAACCTTAGTCTAACCGAGTCTACAGCCTCAACATTGTTGTGGAAAGTGGCCACAACTTCCTCAAATTCCTTAATGTGAACATAAGGATTCTCACACTCTAGGCCATGAAAAGTGGGTAATAATTGTATCATACCCCGCTTAAAATCTAGCTTTGGTATACTTGGTGCAAACATGATACATGATGGAGTAGCAGTGCGCGTGGGGTAGAGATAGTCCTTTAGCGACCGAATATGGTCATCTTCATGACTACTCATGGTGTTAGAATTAGAAGTAGAACTTAATTTGGTCTCAATGTGAATTTGTGGGTGTTCTAAATTTGGGACCCTAATTAGTCTCCCTAAGTGGTCTTAATTCCAACTCACACTCCCCTAATGACTTTTTCTGTTTTTTGCTATTTCTCTTAGAAATAAAATACAATAAAATAAAAATTAAACTAGACCTAAAACCTAAAAATAAAATAAAATAAAATGAAACAATGAGCAAGAAAGATAATACCCGAAACCTCCCTTGTAGAATGACGCTTGTTTCCCGGCAACGGCGCCAAAATTTATTTACGCCCAAACAGTACACGCGGTCAATTGCAGTAAAGATTGGGGTGTCGATCCCACGAGAAAAAGTGATCTACAAAACAAGGTCAATGAACAAAAACTACGCGAAACTAAATGTAAGAAATTCTAGCAATTTTAAAATATGAAATTGAATTTAGTTTAATAAAAATCAAGTTTAGAAAAGTCACAAGGTTCCAAAAATCCTTCCTAGATTTCACGCGCCAACTAGTATTGATTCGCTATGATGACTCAACTACGTGTTTCACATCCCAAACAACATAATCGGAAAAATGGTTTTTAATGCATCAATATATTCTAATGTAAATGGATTTCAGATTTCACTTTTCTTAGTAAGCACAAAGGTTGGTCATATGTGATATCCTAAATTTACAATATATCCGGAGACAATAGCGTAATAAAAGACGATCACATATAACTAATCTACCGAAATCAATTGATCCTTAAAAATTCCACACATAAGAAAAGCGTGACCAAGCTTATATGGAGAAGAAAAATACAACCACCGGAATAATAATCTACGAAGAAGTTGATGAAATCTTTGTAACTAAAATAACATAAACTCCTATATTAAATAAAAGTGAAAATCATAAACATCATTATTCATCGTGAAAGCATTAAACGAATCAAATACCAATTAAGTGCATTACATGTAGGAGCTATTCTCATCGCCTAGCGTGGGGTCTAGTGACGCATGGTAAAGGTGATGACGGCAACAGCGGAGTGGAGCTTCATCAGCATGGCAGTGCGTGGTGGATCAGCGATGCGCACCCTGCTGGACAACGTCTTCATTGTTGTTTTGGACAGCGTTTCCCACTGTTCTAGACAGCGGTTTTTGTTGCTGCGTCGTGCATATCCTCATGTTCTGCTGCTACGTTTCGATTGCCTGTTGGACATCCTTTTTCCTTCCTGCGTACTACCTTTTTGCGTCCTCTGCTGCTGCATTTTGGCTGTTGTCCTGGACAGCTTGCTCCCTGTTTTTCTCCTTTCTTGTTGTATTTATGGTAAAGACAAAACCCTTATTAAGCCCAATTGGAAACCCCTCAATTGGAAATCCAATTTCAATTGTAAACAAAAAGGGTTGCCCTCCTGTATTTGTGTTTCTATTCTTGCATAATTCCTCCCTATTGGTGGATCTCAAGCCCAAATACAATTAGCTAGAAACCCAAAAACAAAAGGGTCCACCCCTTTTGTTTAGATTCTGTTTTAATAAAAGGAAATGTGGGGTTGTCTATATTCATCCATATCATTTCTTTGTTTCACCAAAATTCAAAGCTAAATTATTTATTTTATTTCTTTGGTTCTCTTAATCTTTGGCTAGAGTGTTTCTCGCTCCACTTCGTCAATTTGTCTATGAATCACCATTATTCGCCACGCTAACGCACTTTTGTCATTTTAACTCCAAATCCTACAAAAGTACAAAAATAAAATAATTAAACTAAAATACACTATTCGAAACTCTAAAAAAATATAAATTAGGAAGTATATTATGTAATAATTATGTGAACATCAACGGTGCTGATCGGAGGACGGTTTAATGTATCATAAGCTACTCCCCCCGAGTTGATGGGCAGCTCATCGGTCTATCGAGTCATTTCAAGAAGTAATTGTGTAGTCATGATGGTTGAGTCTGAGTCGTTTCCTCGAGCGATGAGCTTCATTAATTGGGTGTGTGTTTGCTCAAAAGAAAAAAAGGCTGGAGTTTTGTTTTCTATATATATATATATATATATATCTTTTCTCGACGGACTTTGGCTTTTTTACTCTTTCGATCTCAGAGACTTTATTTTGTCGTACTGCAGTTCATGCTTTTGACTTTGCTGATCCATCGTAATTGAAAGCTTGTACGATCTCTCATGGCGAGCCCAAACCAGTTTTTCGATGAACTGTTTGGTAAGGGCTGCAAGTTCTTTGAGGAGAGGTCGCTTTCTTAGTCAAATCTAGAAGTCCTCCGTAAAGCATATGGGATTCTTGAAGATCTAATGTTTTCACTCTGGGCGACTATATGCCGTCGTTGTCCCCTCTAAAGAGGTTTATCTATCTTCACTGAGGTATGCTTCAATTGGGTGTCTATTTTCCTGTTATAAAAAATTTTGGGAGTTCCTGGCCTACCTCGGCATTGCTCCCACTCAACTGGTGCCAAACGGGTATAGGATTGTGATCACCATTCTGATTAGGGCGACGGACGCTAGTGTCTGAGTATCTTCGAAGGTGATCCAACTGCTTACTTCCCCTAAGATAAATGAGCACGATGTGTGCGTGCTGATGTCACAAGACTATTTTGGTTATTTGCCTGACAATTTTAAGTTTTGGCAGAAATTTTGCTTCATGGCCTCCGCGAACTCGAAGTATTTTGAGTTTGCTGGTCGTTTGGTTGAGGGGGAATTCAGGAAACTCAGTAAGTTCAACTCTGTTTCTGATCTTGTTTATGTTAAATGCATATTGAATTGACCTTTGTGCTCTTCATAGGGAAATTCCCAATTTCATCTCTTTCTGTTGAGGATAAAACGACTCTAAACATGTTTTGCCACATGCCTCATCTTCGGATAGAGGATGTCGTTAAGTCTTCTAATATCAAGTGCAACAAGCTATGGGCTCATTGGCATGAGGCTCCCACTCTTTTTAGGGTTTCGAGGTCAAAGCCCATAGGCGTATCTTTTTCGAATAAGAGGAAGTTCTCGAAGATTGAGATCCAGAGCCCTTCAAGGAGGGGCAGAACTAAGTGAGGCGTTTCCTTCCCTTGTTCATCTGTAGTGGCCTCGTGCTGTGTCTAGGCCTACTCGTGGGTGTTCAGTTTCGTCCGAAAGGGCATGAAGCTGTCGGATAGGTTCTTGATTCATTTGTTGGGGTGGAGACAGTTGTGTCCGAGGGGCATGATGCCCAGGAAAAGGGAGTATCTGCAAATGGTTGAAGTTGAAGATTTAACAAAGTTGAGTATAGAGCAGGCAGAGCAGGTGGGCGTGGAAGCTTCATCCGGTGTGGGACTGGGTCGTCTCCTTTCGTTGAAATACTTTGTTTTCGGTCCTACTAAGCTTTTTGAAAAATCGCTTGATTGGTCCTTATGGCTAAAAGTCCCTTCCATTTTGTCTGTATTGTCCTTCGTCTCGTTTCTGTCCTCATATTGAGGTAACGACAGGTCCGAGGAATAACTCGTTTTCTTCTTCCCAATCAACTGATTATGAGTCAGCTCGTGAAAGAGAATCGATTGTTGTGAGTAAGGGGAAAACTATAGATAAGGGCCCTGATGCAGTGAAGATAGTGAAAGGTGGTGTTGGAGTGATTCCGATCCTGAATGACCTCCATCCGGATAAGCGGATCAGTCTGCTTGCTTTGGACTTGGTAAAGATGAGCAACCAAGCTTGGCATCAAGAGGTTGACATTTCTTATGCTTCCAGGAAGCATATCAGCAAGTGGAATGACTGGCTGACGAACTGTGTTCTAGAGCCAGAAGGAGAAACGACGGGAGAGTGTAAGGATAAAAGGCAGAAAAATTTCGTACTGGGGATGTCGTATCTGAATCAAGTGGCTATAGCGGGGATTGAAGTCGAGGTCGCTCATGAGAGAATGTATATCATGGATTGAATCGTTGAGTAAGCAACTCGAAGCTTACTCAGATACTAGAGCGGAGTCTTGGAGCACAAGATCGGAAACTCAAAGGATTCGCTTGGAAACGCTAGAACCCGACCTAAAGAGGGCAGTGTCCGCAAGGGATCGATTCAAGAATGAACTAAACCTTGCCCTTCATGACTTACAATTTTCCCAGGAAATTGTGGTCGAAGTACAAGCTGAAATACATGCTCTGAACACCGAGAAGGGCAAAAAGAAGTTTGAATGGGTTGTCCGATGTCACTAGTTGAAAGCTGACGTTGATTTCAATGCCAAGAGCGTGCGAACCACAGAAGAGCATCTCCATTTGGCATAGAATGAGCTAAGTTTTATTAATAATAAGTTGGGCGTCGAGCAGTCCAAGCCTGACATGCTATCAGGCAAGCTAGATCAGTTGGAGTGGGAGCTTGCTGAATCAAGGGTGCATGAGGAAAAACTTCTTAAGGCCCAAGGCACATTTGAGTTTAGCAGAGTCGTGCATGGAAGGCTAGAGTTGTTGCAACTTATAAAGGATGAACACCCCGATTGGGGTCTCTACGATTATAAAGAGGTAGCATATGCGTAATTTGGAGTGGCCTTCGATCTGTCTGAAGAAGAAGGTGACCCTGACGATGGTGATCTAGAGGTAGCATGTAGAGATGTGTCTCCTGCTCCCTCTCCTGCTAGGTCTGACTATGTTGTATCTGATTCTTCTCTTGATGAGGAGTGAACCTTGTATTTTTGGCTTGCAAATGAATAAAAATTTGTACTTGTGCATTTTTTTTTTACTTTCCCTGCTAGCTTTTATCTGCTTTGTCTTATCGCGACATTAGTTGTCAAACGAGAAGCTCTGCTAGGTCAGGAAGACGTATGATTGATCTGCCACCAAGAGTTCTGACTGCTTATGCTGCAATAGTTTGTGCAATCCTGGTCAGAATCCTCTTAGAAATTGGGGAGTGTAACTCACCCCTTTTCTGGCGACATGGTTGTATATCGGACCAACAATTTTTGTTGTTATTGTAAGCAAACTAGTCAGGATGTGGTCCTAGCACATGCACCGTCGTAGATGGTAAGACAATAGTCCTTGCGAGTCATTCGAGTTGAGCTTCCAAAGCTATGACTGGTCTTTCGACTCGTCTTTACCTGCTATTGGCGGAATAGGCTTAGTCGAACCACGTGTTGTTATTGCAAGTTATAACTAGCTAAACCGAGTCGAGTTTGGCGACTATCGTTTGTGATCGAACGGTGCTCCCTAGCAAACCATCTTAATTAGGCGTCGTGGGCACTGACTAAGCTCCCACTTTCCAACCCATCATCGTCCACTTTTGGCAGACTAGGAATTGGAGTGAGCCAGAAGTTATCATCGTCAGTCGTTCTAACTAAACTTTGGCAGGGTTCGGCGATCATTGTCTATAGTTGACCAACGATCCCTAGCAAGCCATTGCGGTCAAGCATCACAGAGCTGACTAAGCTCCCATTTTCTAAGCCGTCGGAATCTGTGCGTAACGAACTAGGCTTAGAGCAGACCAAAAGCCATCGTCATTAGTGGCCACTAACTAAGTTTTGGTCAGGTTCAGCAATTATCATCTGCGTAAGAGCGGTGATACTTGGCAAGCCATCTTAATCAGGCGTCGATAGCGTTGACTAGATTCCCACTTTCTAAGCCATCAGAATTCGTTATTACGAACTATACTTCGAGCAGATTAGAAGTTGTCGTCATCGATAGTCACCGACTAAGCTTTGGTCGGGTTCGGTCACTATTGTCCATGTTTGGACAATGATCCCTGGCAAGCTGTCTCGATCGAGCATCAGAGTGTTGACTAAGCTGCCACTCTCTAAACCGTTGGCACCCGTTTAATGGACTAGGAATTAGAGTAAACCAAAAGCTATTATCATAGGTCGAAACCGACAAAGCTTTGGGTAAGTTCGGCGATCATTATTTATAGTTGGACAATGGTCACTGGTAAGCCATCGCAGTCAGGTGTAATCAGTCGGGTCCAACTAAGCTTTGGTCAAAATAATGTTTTAGGCATGCAAGTCTGACTTGGGTGTCCTAATTTACTTAACTCGCCTAGCGGTCTGATTCCAGAGTCGGGTCGATTGATCGGACTAATAATAGATTGACCAACTTAATGAACAACAGTGGAACAATAGTAGGGCAGATACCTTGGATTTCTTGTAGGTGCACTCCTTATTCCATGGGCGCTTAAGGCTTTCGTCGTTTGCATCTTTGCATGCGAGAGAAAAAAAAATCTTTATAGATCAGTGTGTCATGTGTATGGCATAGATTGCGTGGCGGTTTAGTGTCGGTTACTCCCCCCAGTTAATGGGGCTACATGCAGGGTCATTAATTCGATGAATGTGGATTCGTGCAGTTTCAATTGGAACCGTCGTTTCCCTATTTCTCATACAACATTTAATGCTGACATAAATGTTGGCTGACGTTGCTTCGTAAACTACCTCGCCTATATGTAGGCTAGTCGTTCTCCATCTCAAGCATTGCAATGAACATTGTAGAATATGTTGATCAAATGTATCTTACCAGAGAATATGCTTTGGGGTTTTTCAAATGCTAAAAAAAGATCTATGTTACTGGAGTCTCTGAAAGTTTTGACATTTGCAGCGATGAGTCTTAATAAGACCTGATATAATGCGATGCCACCTGATGTAAGTAAGCATCAGATTAATTTCATGAGATCTTGTAATATCTTCTTACATTTCGAAGAAGTACAAACTCTTCCTTAGGGGATATGTTTTTTTCCATCTTCTGTTACTCCCGATTTGCCACCTGCCACTGTTGCTGGAGATGATCCCTGGAGCTAGTTTTTTGTGAAGTGGAGCGCCAGCAGACGTGATTTTCGGTCCCGGGGTGGTATTTCTGCGTCACCCCAGGCATTACACATTTGAGAGGCGTTCCCATCTAGCTCCCTCCATTATCTTTTTGAAGCCTTTTTGTAAGGCGGGTTGACGTAACGGGAAGCCCGCTGACCTAGATAAGAGTTTGGGGATGGAAACACTGTGAGATCTCAATGATCCCGCTATTTAGGGATATTCTCGTCTGCGTTTTTTTGTTTTCCTCGCATTCGAAAGGCATAATGGAGGAGCAAAGAATCGAGTGAGTGCTTGCAGCCTTCTTCAAGTACTTTACTGCCACCACGTTCTCTGGAGGCAAATTGGCGGGGCGAAGATTTGGCATGCGTGTCAGCGGATGTATATTTGCGGCAGACTTAGATTATTGTGGTGTGTAAACTTCTGTACTAGTTGGTCGGCAAACTTTGGAATAACTTTCATTACAATCAATAAAATATGTTTTATTTTTAGAATATAACTTGTACGAACAATTCTTCTAAAATGAAAAAGAAAAACAGATAACAAAAAATGAAATCAAAGCAAAACAATAATTTGACTCCGAGTGGGGACTAAGCTAATCCGGGTCTGAAGGACGCGCATACTGTCCTGGATCCGATTGCATAGTCCCTTTAATAAAGTGTCTTGCTCTGCCAAAGCTAGCAAAGTTACTGAGGAGTGGACTTCGTGCTGGCGGACAATTCCTTGTTGATTATCAACTCTTGTAGTAAGTGTCCGTTTGTTGAAGTGTTGTTACTTAGCTTTAATTGGTCTAGATTGAGTCTCCAACTTTGAATTTTGGCTTTTCACATAGCTGCACTTTGGTTGTCGGGGCTTTCTTTCCACCCATGCAGACCGATTCTTCCCTTTTGTTTAGGCCCGGTGCCTAACATGTCTATACTGCAAGCCCGAACTGCAATTGGTAGCAATTCAGTTGTTTCATGGCTACTTAATGACAGTCTTTTGTTGCTGGTTGATCTCCTCGGATAGTTCCTTGGGCCTGGTTGGTTGTGTATTTGATGCATTGGTGCAGAGTGAAAATTATTGCCTCCATATGATGAAGATAAAACATTCCCAAAATAATGTTGTAGTTGGAGGAGCGTCAACCAATTCTTGGACAATGTACTTTCACAATTGTAGTTCTCCCGCCACCACCATTAGATTGATCTTCCCGATAGGGAAATATTTTTCTCCGCTAAATCCGACCATGAGTTGAGTGGTAGGGGTTAAGTCTTTATGCAGGGGTTGCATGTTTCAAAATGGGCTGAGAAAAATGACATTAAGTGAGCTTCATTTATTCACCAAGGCCCTTTTCACCTCCCACTTGACAATGAGGACGAGATGACCAGAGCGTCATTGTGAGGAGAATGTACAAGAAGATCCATATCTGTAAACATCAATGGTGGGATCAAGCTCTAAACTCGTGCATGCTGCACTTGTCGGTCCTTACACTAGGGTGGCTTTCGCATCTCGATCAACATCCTCTTGCTGGACCTGTTGGATTGCTCCCCCTCAGGAATGACCCCATTAAGGACATAAATGATGTCAGGAGCTTCTTTTTCGATCTCCTTGAAAAAGTCATCCCTTTCCTTTGCCCGGTATTACTTCTCGTTCGTGCTTAAGAACTCCTTGATGCTTGGGGGGGGGGGGGGGGGCACTTCAGTTTTTCCCAATTCTTAATAAAATCGAAAATGTTGGACATACTGGAGTTGAGAGAGGTAACAGATTTGGATCCGACGACATAATTGGAGGCCTTTGTCCTGCCTTGTGCGTCTGTAGTCGGTCTAACTATCATTATGCTTCCTCTTTTTTTCGTAGTCGTCGTCCTTCTTCTTCCCCTCTTTCTTATCCCTAGGGACAGAGGGTTTCTTCTCGGATTTCGCTTCCTTCTTGGCGATTAACATCTCGTCTAGAGTGATATATCTCTGGGCATCCTTTAGCAGGTCTGCCATATCGGTTGGGGGGTCCAGAGTAAGAAAATCCTATAATTTTCATCCCTTAGACCCGAGGTGAAGATTGTGACAGTGGTGTCACCGCTACAACCATCGATGAGAGTCAACTCATCGTTGAAGCGCGTGACATATTCCGTCAATGTCTCGTTCTGCTTCTGTTTTAGGGTCAGTAGATAGTGCAGGTCTTCCTGATTCATTGGCTGCCCACAAAGCGCATGAGGAACCTCGTCACCAATGTTCGAAATGAGTCTATCGACCTCGGAGGGATGCTGTGGAACGAGGTCAACACTAACTATTTTGAGCTGGTAAGGAATGATTGACACATTATCGTATCAGACCCTTCCTTGAGTGCCATTACATCTGGAAGTGGCGCAGGTGATCGGATGGGTCTTTCGTCCCATCGTAAAACCCAAGCTTTGGCGGGGTGTACTTCTTCGGTAGTGGTTCGTCTATGATATGATCCATGAACAGAGGGACAACGAGGTTGAACAATACATTTGGATTTGTGGCCCCTTGACGAATGGGATTTGTGAGACATGTCTGTTGGCTCTGGAAACTAGGTCTCTATTGGTCGCTCATCTGTCTTTAGTCCATTGGGAAGCTGTAGGGGAAGCGCGACTCTACTGAACTTGTTATCTGGAACAGTGTTCTAAAAATCGGTCTAGGCGGCCGCCTAGGCGCTAGAAGGTGGAAAACCGCCCAGATTAATGCCTGGGCGGCTGTCTGGGCGGTTCTGGGCTGTCTGGGCGGTTCTGGGCTGTCTGGGCTGGTCTGGGCGGGGTCTAGGCGGGCTAGGAGGTCTAAGCGGCCTAGGCGCGGTCTAGGCGGTTTGGGAGATTTTTTATTTTTTTATTTTTATTTTTTTTATTTTTTATTTTTTATTTATTTATTTTTTTATTTTTTAATAAGGTTGATTGTGTTCTTATTTTATTTTTCTTTCCTATTTTTTAGAAATAAACTATTTAATTGTTTTTTTAGAAAATCTCGGGAATGGGCTTTGATGATGATAATGATAATATGTCTAAATGTAGCGAATGATGATTACTTAATGGAATTCTCAAAGGATCTGCCGGTACCAATTTTACTAATGTAGATTTTATCAAACATAACTGAGGTTATTCATGCAATTTGAAGAAAAATAAAAGAGTACACAAATTCAAATTTATATAAAGTACCCATCATGACCAACTTCAGTCATTTGAGTTTTAATAAATTTTGTTCACGATTGTTAATTTTTCATGTTTTTAAATTTTGCATATATATATTGATATTAAATTGGATGTAATTGATAAGGTATTATGCTTAACTTTTGTAAATTATTAAAGTTATAATACAAAACCTAAGACCGCCTAGGCCCCTGGGCACTAGGCACCTGCTCGCCGCCCGCCCAGCGCCTAGCGATTTTTAGAACACTGATCTGGAACCTTCTGGGGACTGGGCTTTTCACTGCTCGCGGTCTCCTCCTGCGGGTGGATGATTCTGCTTATTGAGAATTGTCCATGCAGAGAAGTTTCCCTACATGGCTTGTGCTCCTAGATCCGCGGGAGATGTTTTCCTATCTATTGTCCATTCAATGAAATTTTCTTACCCGACTTATGCTCCAGTATTTGTTTCCTAGTCGAAACCAAAGTATTGTTGGTCAGTCTGTCTTGGGTTGATCCTCCCAAATACTTACCTTATCAGGCTTACGAGTATTGGGTGCGCGTTGCAATTTGGATCCGACATTTTGAATCCTGTTAATCATGGGCTTAATGTTGTCTGGGCTTCGCTGGATCGAACGTGCAATCAGGCTTGCTTTGTTCTGTTACAAAATTATCATGACATGTGTATGATGTTGATGAAAAGACAGTTTAGTGTATCATCACCTGAGAATCACTTTGAATAAACAGTCTATGAAACAACATGAGTTAATCCATGAAGAATAGTCATTGCCGTTGCCACGATGTTTGTTGCATGGCCTAGATAATGATTATGGCCCACAAAGACGATCCATGAACCCCACTTGGACCAGGATTCCCCGATGAGTGCCCACCTGTGCTCTGTTGCAATACGGAGATTAGGAGAAGTTGAAAGATAATAGCAATAAGGTTTCCAAAGCAATAATTGTATCTTTTGAGGAAGATTAAGGTGGCAAATCAATAGAATTTCTGTTGCAAAATGAATGACTTGTGATTTAAAAGCGAACCGAAATTACAGCCATGGTCATTTGCTCCATGAATTGAATTCAAATAGGTGGGTGAAGTGAAAGTACCAAAATGAGGCTGCTTAAAGTCCAAAAAGAATCTCTCTTTTATCTCCGCTCTCTTGTGTTTAGTTTGGTTTACTTGGCTTGGCACTTGCATCATCTATCTGTCTGTCTGTCCGTCCGTCCGTCACTCACTCCCTGCCTGCTCCATATTCTCCCTCTGTCTGTCTGTCTGTCTCGTGAACTGTAAAGAAAGAAAACAACACACAAAAAACACTACTTTCAATTATCCTCCCCCATTTCATTTCAACCCCTACTCTCTCTCCTTTAGGGTTCCCCAACCAACATTTCATAAAAAGCGAAAACAAGATAAGATAAACAAAACCCCAAAACGAAATTAAAAATAATAACATAATCTTTTTTGGTGCAGATCTAATCTCACTTCTTCCATCTTAGGAACCCTGATTTTTCTTTCAAATTTTGATTTGAAGCGATTGATCATCGAACCCTATAGAGAGGAGAGATTTTGAAGAAACTAGGATTTGGTGGCCATGTCTGCAGGAGTTTGTGGTAAGCGTTTAGGATTCGAAGAAATCTTCGGATCTTCCTCGTCTTCCCCCAACTCGTCCGCTAAGCGATTGAGGTGTTCGAGATTCGGATCTGACGATAAGGTCGCAGTTTTGCTGCGTATGTTCCCTGCTATGGATAGAGAGGTAATAAAAATTCGATTTTTATGCTTTTTCGTATGTGGAAATTGTAGTTTGTGAGGAAAGTTTTGACTTTTGATGGAATAATTCTTTGTTTCATTTTAATTTTGTTCTGATTGAATTTCGCAGATCGGTGTCATCATGAATCTGTAGAGTAAGTCAATAATGTGTAGAAGTGTAAAAAAAAAAAAAAAGAGCTATTTTATTCGATTTAAAATTTCCTTTATTTGATGTGAATATCAACTTGTACTGATTCAATTTTAAAAGCTGATACACTAAACAAAAATTTGAAGTTGCACATTCAATTTTAAAACTGAAAATATGTACTGATTTCGGTTTCATCATTTGTTCAAGTAAAATACTGTATTTAGGGATTTCATTTGTTTAGATTCTCTTTGATTTTGATGGTTATTAAAAGCTACCTTGAATTTTGAGTTTCTTGGGTGTCCTTAGTTTCCTCTTTTGTGGATTTATGTAAATATCGTTGGGATTTTAGTAGCAGATAAAGTGGGCATTTCCCAAAATACATCTTATTTATGTATAGACGTGGTAGCAAATAAAGAGGGTATCCCCAAAATGCATCTTATTTATGTATAGACGTTGTCCTTAATCCATATCAACCCTTGTATCAGAAAAGACATTTCCTGTTTAAATATCTGCATATCTTATTAATATAAGTTATATGTTTGATACACAATGCATCAAACAATATCAAACATTACATAAAGAAAATGGACCGTATATCTATGTGTGCCATTCTTCTCCACTGCAGCCATAATATAGGTTTCTTGTTTTTCTTTTTCAATTTAGACAATACGATTCACTTTACAGAGTTGTTTTTGGGGACAAATAAGCATTAGAGAACCACTCGTGAGTATAGTGGATGCTCTTAGAATAGACTTTTTCTATCTTATATGGTACTAGAGTATCCACTATGCCCGGGTAGCATTTACTTTGGCCATGTAAATATTACCCGGACCACATATAATTTTGCTTGGCTAGGGAAATTTTGTTGGGTTTCAAGTCTCAATCAAGAAAGTTACCATTAATAGTTACTTTTTGCCTTTTTAATTGGAATAGCAAATTTTTTATGTTGCGTTTAGATTTGCTATATTAATTTGATGTTTGATATTTGAATAACAAATCTAACCCAACTATAGTAGAGGGGTTGGGAGAGCAAAGTTTGATTTGCTATCTCCATAGTGGAAAATACATCAATTTTGACATTATGATGTGACAACTGACGTGGTTGTCTTTCATTGGCTTTTTAGTGGCATTTGACTTTCAAAAATCAATAAATGCGAGCCAATGAGAGGATACCATATCATAGATTTAAAATCAATGTAGATTTTGAATGTTAGGGTGTGTTTGGTTGAATGGAATCCTATGCCATGGGAATCCATGAGGGGACCACTACATTTTAGGCTAAATTGATATATCATTTCACATTTACCATTTGACCACCATTTGATTTTGTGATCAATGGTGGGAATGAAAGTCTCATAAACATGGGAATCTCACTCCTTGGCCCCCCAAGGCATGTGATTCCTATGCTCATGGGACTTTCATTTCCACCATTGATCACAAAACCAAATGGTGGATGTAGAGTGATATATCAATTTAGCCTAAAATGTAGTGGTCCCCTCATGAATTCCCATGACATAGGATTCCATGCAACCAAACACACCCTTAGAGTAGAAGCACTCTATAGGATATAGCAAAATCGAAGAGCAACTTAGAACGCATAGCAAATCATTTGCTATTCCATAAAATAATAAAAGTTAATATGGTGCTTAGTCAAACAAATAAAAAGAAGAAAATTTCCCCATAAGGTGAACTTCACCGAGCTGGAATAAAAAAATCCCATTTTTGGGGCAAATCAGGTAACAAAATAGATTAAAAAACAAATATTTTGAGACGAGCAAATTTTCCCTAGATCAAGTTTGTGATGACATGACACGAGTCATCCTGGGAAGGTTTCCTCATTAGATTCTAATTTTCTATTTGAATAAACTACATTTGTTATTTGGGGATGCTCAATGTAAGTTCTATCAAACGAGGAAACCTTTTTCCGGTGAATTATGCCTTGTCATCACAATCCGTGGGAAGATTTGCTCTTTTTATTTATTTATTTATTTTATTATATTTTAGTGCTACATTATTTTTTTATTTTCATCCAAGTGAAGTTTCCCTTATGATAAAAAAGAAGAAGAAAGAAGTGATGTTTCCCTGTATGGGAAAGATGCCCCTTTTTTTGGATTTGCTTTCTCCATATGACCGTGCACACTCTTTACTTTTTATTTTATTTTATTATTATTAAAATTTATTTAAATAGCAAATACACTTACTTTTGGGTTGAATTTGCTCTTTCGTCTATGTGGTGTTGGGATACATATTTAACCCTCTTCTAGTGGGGGGAGGTCCGATTAGCAAAATGTGATTTGCTCTCTCCATAGTGGATGAAGTAGAAATGTAAAAATGTGTTTGTAACATTGTAACATTGCTGAAATGTCACATGTATATTAACAACTTAAGGGAAAAAAATTTAACTATGCATTTCTAGCTGTAGAAAGTAGGTCAAGTAGCAACCTTTTTTGTGCAATAAATGTGCTATATAGAGTAATTCTGTTTAAACATCATAACAATATAATATGGAAACTATGTTTAACCTACATAACAATGACACTCAATTTTTAACAAAAAAAAAACATGTTGACACGTATCGTGTCGGTACTCCTCTCAACACTCATTGATACTCTCATCGGACAATCCATGCTAGATCATCAATTTTTTCACATATCTTTGAAAAGTTTCAATTTTATAATTATATTAGAAGCATATTATGGTAAGTTAGTAGTACATGAGTAGCAATATTGACCTGAATGAATATGACTAATAGGTCAAAATATATTGTTGAAAAGTACATAATATGAAAATGTACAAGCGTGTCCCCTAGTGTATCTCGTATTGTATTTTTCTGGTCAATTTGTCCGACACTTTGTCTCCGTGGCGTTACACAGTTTTTAACCAATTCAAAAAATTATGTTTTGGATTTCTGTCAGTGAGGCAGTATAACCAAATTTAACTAGATGCTGAATTGGTACTTAATGATTCTGCAATTTTCAGTAATGAGTTATTCTCATTTGGTATTTCATTGCATTTGCATGATTTCCTCTTCATGACTGAAATGCCTCTGATCTTTTTTTAGTTGGTGGAATCTGTCCTAAATACTCACAACCATAAGCTGGACGATGCTGTTGAGAGTCTTCATACACTTTGCCTTGGTGATGCTCTTCCGGTTAATGAATCACAAAATCCTAATTCTGTGGCTGCTGCAGATAATCCTAGAGTTCCAGGTAAAAGATATGCACCTTTTTCACATGATAGGAGTACCTTGGCATTGGCAATTTTATAGTTAAGTTTGGGTGTTATTGTTAATTATTAAACATACGCCTTGAGTTTATTCATGTGCTTGAAGCTTCCTCTGGTGGTTGTACTAGGTGCTGAAAATACTGGAGCTCACAAGCAGAAGGTTGAAGAGCTACGGGACAATAATTCATCTGTATCTAGAAACCCCACTGACGGTTCCACATGGGTAGATATATTTGTGCAAGAAATGATGAATGCATCTAATATTGATGATGCACGTGGTCGTGCTGCAAGGATCTTAGAGGCGTTTGAACAAAGTGTGTTTACTAACTCTAGGGCATCAGAGGAGGTAATGCAATACTTCTATATTGGCTGCAGAAATATGAGACGGTTGATGCATGCGTTACCAATATCATGCTTCTTTATTAATTTTTGTTAATTCATTTCTGTGGAGCAGCAGGAGCTTGCTTCTCTAAAAGAATATCTTCAGAACCTGTTACGAGACAATCAAATTCTAAAGAGAGCGGTCTCCATTCAGCATGAACGCAATTTGGAGCAAGAGGGGAAGACCAAGGAAATAGAACAATTGAAGCATGTGATAAGCCAGTACCAAGAGCAACTTCGAACTTTGGAAGTAAGTCACTAGAAATGCATGTATCCAGTTGCCAGTATGGATAGCCGCCATATGGAGTCAGGGTTTGATTCAGTCTTCTTATTGCATTACGTGCTTTTGTTCTTTCTATTAGTTGGTCATGTCAGACACAGCTTCAAAATGTGATTCTCAAGGTAGGACTAGGCTGCACTATAAAAGTCTAGTTGCATGATTAGAATTGGGTGATAAATGAAAAGATAATGCATGACTGGAGCACTAATAGTGGCAACTTTCCCTGTTTTCTCTGCCAATGCGCGAGCACATTTCATTAATTTTCTCTTGTCCAAGTAAAAATAACTAAATAGATAGGTAAATAATTGTTCTGGTTGCATGAAAATCAGTTACAATGAAAAATGTTTATTGTGAAATAGAACTCCACGAGTCAAAAACATCTTCGTTGTTGGTATTACCCAAAATTGTTATGTGGGGCTGATGTACTTGTTATTACTTATGTGCAGATTAATAATTATACATTGAAGCTCCATCTTCAAAGGGCACAGGAGGATAGCTCTATTCCTGGTCGTTTTCACCCTGATATATTTTGAGACAGCCTCATGTCCCAATGTTGTTGCTTTAAGTTATATAATATATATTTATTTATAGAAACACATGAAGTTCCGATAGGCAAAAGAAAAAAAAAGGATATCCAAGAAGGTTGGAACTACCATTAAAATATGCATGGTTAACCTGTCAAGTAAATCAGTCTCTGATACTTAACAATGGATAGCGTGCTCTGGGAATCAAGTTGTGCCAGAATAATTATAGATGAGTTATGTTGTCAGAGGTAGTTTGCTTATCACAAAGAAGTTATTTGTTTGTAGTGATCTGATCATTTGAGCTAAGCTATAGTAGGTATCACAGTTGATTTTGTAAAACAGTAAAAATTCCAGCGGGGAGTTTATTGCTTTGTAAGTTTGTATTTGTTTTTCAAGTTGTCTCACTAAAGAGAATTTTGGATGTAACATTATTCTCTAATATCTCCAACCATATTTGGTCAATTCTAATTGACAAGGCAATTGCAGGACTTAATATGTTACCAGTTTATGTAATGCAGAATTGTTGGATATATGATTATTAGTATCTTGTCAGAAATGAAATGCGATAGAGCACTTGATTGTGTTGCATTCCAGAAATATTCGTACATCTCACGGCTTTTTTATTACGTCGCCCAATGGATAAATACGTTCCCCATCATATCATTATTGCGTTGTTCTTCCTTCTTTATGATTTATTGTTTTCTTGAAATGTGAAGTGTTGTTGATTGGCCAACCTTTCGACGCCCATGCTTCTCACCTGTCTGTTTCTCTGTTTATCCATGCCCTCATTGGCACGAATAATGGCTCACGCTCCCACCTACGACCCACCCCAGTCATGAGTCAAAAGGTCGGGGTGCCTTGGGCTTGCCCTATCACGTAAAGCCGGAATGAAACTTATGTTCTCCACGGAACTATAACTAAGTCACGGAATTCAACCTAAGTGGAAGCGCTCAACTTACAATTTTTTGGTCTTTATTAACTTATAGAAAGCATACGACATATTGGATGCTTTTGGGACCAACTTATCCATTTGAAGTACATTCTAAGATGCTTTGAAGTTGTCTCGGGGCTGAAAATCAACCTTATATAATCTCTTTTTTGGCATTGGGGAGGTGGCTCAGTTTTTTGGAACTAGCAAGTTGTTTTATTTGGGGTGTTTGGTACGCTTCCTTCTTCCTACCCAGGCCTGCCCATGGCCGTACACGTTTAAAGCCATTTGGGATCCGTTGATTGAAAGAACAGAAAGAAGATGAGGCAACTTTTTTGATTGCGCATTCCCTTTCTTACCTGCACTGTTAGCTCTTGAAGGATGGTTGCTTGTTTGCCTCCTTTTGCCATTTCTACCTGACAACCTAATTCAAAGTCTTTCATTCTTGTGAGGATGGTAGCTTTACTTCCTTTCCTGTGAGTTTATTAAGGCAAAAAAGTTTGGATTCCTTAGTTATCGAATGACTAGGAAATGAAATTGATAGTTTTTTTTTTTTGTTTTGCAAACAAGTGTGTATCAATATATTTTCAATGGGGGTTAGGTGGGTATTCACCTTTGGCATTTGCCTTCTCCCTTCGGAGGGTTTCAAGTTGCTGCAGAATATGTCAGATGTGCGTTCTGCTGGTCTTCTCGGCTGCTTCAACCCTTGGATGTTGACTGTGTGGGCAGATATGAGATAAATAGACCCCACACTAGCTCCATTACTCCAAGAAAGTAATGAAAACGATAAAGTTCAAAAAGTCTTTTGAGGCCTTCACGTAAGCCGTCGCTTGGAGTTATTGTCTTCTTGTTTGTTCTTTCACGCTGGGTGTGCGGGTAAATAAAACAGTTGTTGACTAATTGGTTAGTCAAGCAAGCAGGAACGACACCAAGCAGGACAACCTCACCAATGTACTGATTCTTTGTAGCACCTCATTATGAAACTTGGTCTCTCCCTTGTACAACCTTTGATTCCTCTCTTCCTGTATACAATAAACATAGACATTGAATGCAAGCTTCCTCACTATCACCAATGAGTTCTTACCCTTCAAATTATTTGTACACCATTATACCTCTTCAGGCCATGGTTGGAGAACATGTTTTTTGCTGGGAGATTTCGAAACAAAACAAAAAGTGGAAAAGTGCTAAAACCCAAGGACTTTGGAAGCAAAATAGGTCGTTACGCTATATACAAAGAAGCGATCCCAACTAAGGTAGGGCATCTAGGTGCAGTCAACCATCTCTTTCGCTAATGGCAAGTATTGACTCAAACAGGTTATGAGAATATAGTTTGAGTTGTCTTCGTTATTCTTTATTAGTAACAAAAACAAGTGATCAAGAGAATAAGAGTAGTTTGCTGGGCTAACTCCCCTTAGCCTTAGTATGGTATTTAGTCAACGACATGATTAAAAACTACATTGCGCGTGGGCCTGCTCTTAATATGATAACTCGATGGGAGACTAAACTAAATAATTCATCTACCATGCCTCGCTCACTCTCCTAGAGTTGGGCCTTTACTCAATCAACAAGCTAACTAAACTGATTGGAAGATGAATGAGAAGGAACGAAACTCGAACTCGGGTTGAGATAGAAGCTAGATAAGAAACGGGACAGAGAGAGTCCCTTGTTTAGAACTGGTAATGATTCTCTGTTAGGTTGGCTTTATTCCCTCTTATTTTATAAGTGGTCGATTGTTTATCTTATCTGAGTTGACAGTTGATCACAACTATATTTTTGAATATAAATAACACAAAACACCCATTTTTTAATAAAAAGATGTGATGAACAACCAAGTCCTGACTTTTGCCATATTCAAACCAAAGATTTGCTAACGCATCATTCAGAAGTGTTGGTTAGAGTCCAGCTCATCGAGACAAGCTAATTTTAGTTAGGAGCCTATTTTCCTTCTGCCCAGTTCCTCGAAAACAATGTTCGACTTGCATGTGTTAAGCATATAGCTAACGTTCATTCTAAGCCAGGATCAAACCCTTTTTTCCAGTATAATTGGGCCCTGCAGTGGAAGAGCCTAGTGAACCCTGCTTTTTCTTCTTCTTTTATGATTTTGCTACTTTTTTTTTCCGCCGACGGAGTGCTTCGTTGATTTAGTTTGCTCTGCACCTGCATTATATTATAGTCCTTCTTCACCTCTTGGCATTAGCTTTGAAAATCCACCTTGGTTCATTTGCTTGCCTGGATGCTACCTCAGTTGTTGTCAGTTTGCCCTTCGCTTTCGAGGGTTGAAGACAAGAGAAGAGTAGGGGCAATCAAAGCTAATGCCACTGGGGTGGCATGAACCGATTCAACATAGGAAAAAGTTTGTATTCCAAGAGGTTGAGCTTGGCCTCAGTTTGGCTAATTCCAAAAAGATTAAGAAAGTTTTTGTTGCTACAAATTCACAAAACGTTGTCTTAGTTATTTTAGGGGAGGGACCTTCTCCTTGGAAAGCCAAATACACCATGAAGCATATCAAATCTATTATTGATTAGATGGACTCGTTTGATAATATTCATGTATACAAAGAAACCCTATAATTATAAATGGGCAATCTTGAGCCAAATCCTGTTTTAAAAAAAAATAAGAGGGTTCAGAAAGGAAAAAAAAAGGATAGATGCAGAGACTCAATGGAAGCTATTCAAAAGAATAGGGTTAACTGCGTTGGTCGAGGAATCAGTTACAATAGAGTCAAATTTAGCTATCGCGACTGAAGCTTTCTTTTGTATTGGCTCGAATAAAGCCCCACGTATGGATGGGTTCTCCTCCTTTTTCTTCAAGGTATGTTGGCGCATAGTGGGAGATGACTTTGTTAAAGTAATCACGAATTTATTCAAAAGCGGAAAGCTCCTAGGAGAGGTAAATGCTACTTTGGTCCCAAAAATGACTAATGCATCATCTTAAAGTGATTTTTGGGCAATTGCATGTTGTAATGTCCTATACAAATGTGTCACAAATATCCTCACAAGCAGATTGAAGGCGATTCTTCCTATCTTGGTGAGCAATAATCAATCAACATTTATAAAGGGCAAGTACATACAAGATAACATCACGGTAGCTCATGAGGTGGTTCGAAATTCTCATAGAAACACCACCCCTCCTAGATGCACAATGAAGATCGACCTAAGGAAGGCCTATGACATGGTAAGTTGGGATGCCCTAATTCACACCGTGCACAAGATGAAATTCACTTAGCTATTCATTGATTGGGTGCTCTAAATTCGGAATGGATAGTGAAAGTAAAATGGTAAAGGGTAAACTAGTGGTGTATGATGAGTCAAATATCAGTGTCACAGATAAGTTTGATGAAAAACGACATCAGCATGATTTGCATATGAAGTCTTCTCCACAGGGAGCAGTATCAAAGGTGTATTCAAGGGGGACACCTTTTACAGATAGGGCTACTGCTTTCATACCTGGAGAAATATCAGGGTTCTCGGCTTGATATGATTATGAAGCAGTTGTCAGAGCCATTACAAACCATGAAACAAACTTTACAGGGAGCGAACTGAGAAGAATGCGAGCGAGCCCCATCGATTGGTGTAGTTGTGAGTGTTAGGTGGCCAGGAGAATGCTTAAAGGATTAGACCCTAGAATGATAATTCGATCACATCGGAGCGAGTGAGCATTTTTGTAAAGGGGGAAGGAAAGAAAGGTTGCATGTCGGTACCAAAAACCGATACCTTACCACTTGGTTATACTCCATAAGGTTGGTCCCTGGGGAGGGGGAAGGGAGAAGTAGGGCTCGAAGAACAAACTGTGCAAAGGACGCGTGATATAGCAAGTAAGCAACAATGTTCTCCCTTTAGGACCGATTACAACAAGTTCACGACTCTAATAGAAAGAAATGGTAAGCTCTCTGTTCTATTTACATTATTTTTAATCCCCCATTCGCTAAGCTCCTTCACTTTATCAGCTTTTCTGGTCTGAACTTGTGGAAGTGGTCCGAAACTAAGCCTAACCCCCCCCCCCCCCCCCCGGATAGGAAATCTATATTTGGATATAACTGCCGCCATGCCAATCTCCTACTCCAGCCCAACCATACAGATAGGGAAGCACCCTACCTCCTCGATCTAAAGGCAATGGCAACTAAACTGAAACAATCCATACAAGTTCAAACCCTTTCCGCTCTAACAAAATTCTTCCAAACCTTTACAAACATAGAAAGATTGATACCTCAGGCCTGTCCTCAAGATCTTCCTCTCTAGTTGTTGAAAACATTGCTACCCAACAAACCACTCCTAAAGAGGAGCCTCATCTTTTCCCTGTCCATGCCAAAAAATCCTATTTCTTCTTTACTCCATAACCTTACCAATACTCCCTCACATGGAATTATCCCAGTAAGCTGATCAGACGCAACCTTGGATTTTCCTTCACTACCTGAGGATTCCTCACCGCTTGGGTATGAAGATCTCTCACTGCCTGGTTATGTTTGCAAGTTGCAGAAGTCATTGTATGGTCTTAAACATGCATCACACGCTTGGTATGATAAGTTTGATAGCTTTTTGTAAGGGCTTTCTTATGAGCCATAGTGATTCCTTGTTATTTTTTCAAGCTAACAATTTGCAAACTAAAATTCTTGGGCAACTAGTTCTCCCCTTCTGCCCTGAAAGTGCAACGATTTCACTCATCCATTTCTCATCTTTCCGGTTGACTGCCTAGATAGAGAGAGGTCAAGTTTCAAAGCCGAAAGAGAAAAAACAAAAAACTTGAAAGCACCTTTCTAGATCAGGCAAGCAGACATGACTACTACAATCTTTCTTGCCTTTGATTTATTGCTTGTAGCTCAACTCCCAAATCTGTTAATAGCAACTCTTTACCCAATGACTATCATAAAAGCCTAAGACCCTTATCCTAACAGTGTTGCATGAACTGCCCTACATGCCCAACTCCTAACTTTCCATTCTCTTCGCGGATTTCTTTCCAAGGTGCAAAACTATAGGAAAGAAAGAAGTCGTTACGTGAGTCCCTCTAGCTAGGAGGGACATTACTTCACAACCCCTAGATAACTGAAAGTGAGGGAATGATGTTAAGTTGGTGAATTGAGAGAAGTTGGCCCCTTTTTCATTCACAGCTGCAAACCCGCAAGTAATATATTGGAGAATTGGTAATGAGTTACCTTCAGTTGATGGGAGAGAAGGCAAAGGACGGGATTGCTTTGGCAGTAGTAGTTTCGACTATCTTGTATGCCCGAGTCTGTCTTCTGCGCCACACCTTTAGTGCGTAAAACTCCGGAATGCAGTTTCATTCCGATAGGATAGATCTCAACAACTGGAGAGAACACTTCCGACTCTTTCCTCATTCGAAAGCAAAACTCAACATACGTGCCATTTAGTAGCACTCAAGGGATATCGACAAACAATGGAACCATGAAAGTATAGCTGAAATCTCATGCCAAAGTGGCACACGTATGCTTCCAAATGTGGTTTCATGTCTAAGTTGCTTATTGGCGGAGTACATAGTGTAGGTATGGTTAGGTGCTTTGCCGCTCGCAAATATGGAACTCAAGGAACCTATCCTTTTCACATAGATCCAATGGAAAGAAGGAGTTCTTCTCTGCCCTCAACATGTTCGGGACAAAGCCAAAGAGATTTGGCAGAACCACTTAGTTGAAATCTGTATTGAAGAGCCCCCTGCCTTTGGTTTGGTGAGAAATGCAGCAGAAAGGAGATGGAAACCTAAGGGACACATGGAGGTGAGCTTCAGTGGCAATTTCTACTTCTTCAAGTTTACGAACAATGAGGACAGAGACGCGGCCATGGAAGTTGGCCCTTTCAAAATGGCAGGGAAGGTTATGATAGTGAAATCTTGGATTGAAGATCTTAAGCAAATAAAAGAAAAGGTAGGGGCTACTAATCTATCTGCTTTAAGCTCAACCAGTCGTTCATTGAAAATAAAGGGTAATGAAACCGGTCATAATGAATTTTTTATGCTGTAACTAGATAGAGAAGGAAAACACTTCATTCTTACCCTATTTTTTTATGGTTAGATCGTACTTCGCTCGAGCCTAGTTTTTTTTACGAAGAAAAAAAGCTCTGTGAAGTCATGCTTTATTTACCTAGGTAAAAGTTCTGAGAGGAAAAGGATAGGGATAGTTCGCAAGTCTGAAATGCATACGAAATCAAGGTGTAATGCGGTCTCTATAACAAGCTATGAGGAAGGAAAACATCTCTCTAAGTGAGTGAAGAGCTTTTTAAGGGGATCTGTTACTCAAAAAGCCTTATGATTCACACTTAGAACCATTTTTCAGGATGGAATTAGGCAAACTAGTCACAAAAAGAGGTAACTGAATGAACCGGGTGAGATAAAACAACCTCCCCGATCACTTTAATTCACATCAAACATCGAGATGAGTGTTGGTAATGTCGTATTGGCCTAAGAGCAAACAAACTAGAGGGAAGCTCGCCTTGGAATGGAAGAAGAAGTGGTCGAGGAGGACGAAGTTGAAGAAGAAGAAGAAGAAGAAGAAGCAATAGGCGTGCAGGCAAAGAGACAGAGGACAATAAAAGCTGGTGCCCCTAAGAAGACTATCGGGAATAAAACACAACATCGTTATTGGAAGGGGATGAGGCCAACGGGCACTAGCCCCACTGGTACCAAAGAAAGAAAGGGGACATTTTTCCTAAAATCTTTATCTATAGCAGCCCGCGTTGCAGCGCCATCCTGAGGAAGTGCATCAATACCCCCTTCCACCCCACCTTTCCTCTCTGCCCACCAACCAGCGTACCCTTCCTTTGTAGCTCCACTATCCAGCGCTTCACATAGATCATCCACTCACCTACATACGCTAGGAATGAAGAGGTCCGGGCTAAGTACGTCGTGAATACTTAAAACATTTGATCTTGGAAACTTCTTTTCACCAGGATTTAATGTATTCGAACTTGCTTGCTTGTTCGCGTTTAAGGTGGATGCAAAATCTTCTTCTTTTTATAATTTTTTTTTGTTTTGAAAAACATTTTTTTATCCTGCTTTATGAAAGAAATTAGCTGGATTTGCATCAATTTGTTCAATCGCTGCTATGTCCACTACATCAGCGATTAGAATTGGTTACTTGTATTAAAGCGGAAAGGCTGCTTTGAATATTGAAAAATAAATTTCTACATTTGAGTCGGCTTGCAAAATAAGGGAAAGGAAGTTAGCCAGGCAACAACCTCTTAGCGTGCCCCCCAACCCTCAATGAGGGAACTCACAACTAGTGTGCTCGAAACTAGGTATGTCATCGGTATTTACTCGTTTTTCAGCACTGGCGAAATATGAGTGGAGACAAGGAAACTCCCATACCCACCTGTAAATAAGCCTACAAGTCAATTGCATCTAGCTAGACCATATAGGGGGGAAATCATTTCTTTAGAGATCACATAGCAGTAATGTTTCACACTAATTTGCTATCAAAATGTCTTCAAATTAAATAGTTTGTGTAATAAAAACCATGCTCGTCTCCACTATATGCTGAACAAATTTGGAGAAATTACTAGTATGTGTTATTTATAATTAATTGAAAAAGAAAAGAAAATCAAACATAAAAAACCAAAATGAGTGCAAATTAGGGATCTAGTTACTTGACACAACCTACTTAGTAGCAGGTTTGGGTTTAGAAAAGTATGACATGACTAATAATTGGGTTGACAAGAGACAACTCATTAAATTTGTGGGTTGAATTTGGGGCTCGAGGTCTTGACATGGAACCAACCCGTTTGTTAATATATAATTATTTTATGATTAATAAGCACATTGTGTGTATGTTTTTTTGGTAACTATATAACTTTGGCATCATTATCAAAAACATTGTCGTAAAGGTAGTAATGGTGATCAAATTTGTTGGATCAATCTAACTAGACTCAGAAACGAGTTGGGTTTGGGTTTGACACGATCACTAAACAGGTCGAGTTTGGGTGTGACAAGTTGACATGAAATTTTATTTTGACACATCATGATTATTAAGGGTGGGCATGGGATGGGATGGACCTCGTCCCTATCCCATCCCATTCGTTTGGGACCGAAACAAGATGAACATATACTAAATAGTTTTCCAATAAAGAATAATAAAAAATTTTCATCGCACATTGCTGACACACCAATAATCAAATTTAAATACATATAACTTTCAACATAACAATGTAAAATGTCTTATAAAATTTCATCTCAGATTACTCCTGATTGTATCTTGTATCAATATAATGATATAAGTCTTCAAGTTGTCTTAATATAAATTCAAAAATAAAAATATATTGCTCATTGACCAAATTTTCAACTATATAATTCATAGTGCAAAACTAAACCAAATTATCATTTGCCTTTATATTCTACAAGAATAATTGTCCTATAATCAATCTAAAATGTAAAAAAACATAAATTTTCATGTGTTTTATTTGACCTAAAATAGTTTCTATCTAAACAAAAAGTACCAAATCAAATAAGTTTTCAGACAATAGATGTTTTGTTTCATTTTAACACATCCAAAACTTTAGTTTGATTAAATTAATAATAATAAATATTAAATAAATAAGTTTGGGATAGAATGAGATGGACAAGATTGAAAATCTTCATCTCAATTTCATCCCACTCTGAATTGGATGGGACAGGTCATGATCAAGATGTGTTTGATCAATCCCAAAAGGACCCATAAAATTCGAGACAAAATTAGGATCACGGGATGGAATGCCCAACCCTAACGATTATGAATCGCCTCGACAATTTGTGAAGGAATGAGGAACGACCACGTGCATTGCACATATATCGCATGTGTTTAGTTTTTCAACAAACATACACTGACATTTGTAAATGATAGGCTTCCACTTATTAGTTCGTTCTAATAATCCACCATCTCACGAAGCTTCGCAGTTGAGTTCCTTGGTTCTTGATGTTCCTTGCCTGAGTGAGTGAGTCCTGACTTCCAATCTCCACTGTAGCTGAGATTTCGCTATAATACCTGATACTGATCTCTCTCTCTCCCTATCCAAGGTAAGCAATCGAGTCACTTGATAGTTGAGATTCTTGAATTCATTCTTTTAGATTCTTCACTTGCTCTGATTATCGATTTGGTTTTCTTTCCTGATTACATGCTTTCTATGTGCTTTTTTGAGAATCGATGACTGTTTTAATGGATTATAAGCTCCATTCATTCATGTTAGGGTTCTTCTTGATAATCTTTGATTGGCGTTGGTTCTGATTAGAAGCTCCATTCATTCATGCTGGATTGAAAAACTAGATTGTGTGACAATGTGTTAATTACAAGTTATTAGGGTTTGATGAGGAAACTTTACATCTTTATCTGCGTTTTTTGTCAAGAAATAGGTATTTACTTCTGAAGCATATTTTGAGTTCAGATGACAGAATTCCAAAGTTGATTCAAATAAAATTCTTGTTTGTTTTATTATTGATTGATTATGTGCAGGTAACAGAAATCACAAGGTTTCGGTTCTGATATGTTACCATTCTTGATTTTTTTTCCAAGTACATTTAGTTTTTTTTTTCGTATTGAGTAATTTTTGTTGACTTCACGATGACTTCTTATGCAGAAGTGGACCTGTGATTTGGGGAAGAAATGAGGTTGAATGATAAGGATCAGAAGTTGAGGTTTTGTATTGACAGAGGAGGGACATTTACGGATGTCTATGCGGAGATTCCAGGTCATTCTGATGGCCATGTTTTGAAGCTCTTATCTGTTGACCCTGCTAGCTATGATGATGCTCCGGTTGAGGGTATTCGACGGATTCTGGAAGAGTATACAGGGGAGAAGATTCCTCGGTCTTCGAAGATACCTACTGATAAAATAGAGTGGATTCGGATGGGCACAACTGTGGCAACAAATGCTTTGTTAGAGAGGAAGGGAGAGAGGATTGCGTTGTGTGTGACAAAGGGATTTAGGGATTTGCTCCAGATTGGTAATCAAGCTCGTCCTTACATCTTTGACCTGACTGTCACAAAGCCTACCAATCTGTATGAGGAAATTGTCGAGGCTGATGAAAGGGTTGAGCTTTTAATTGATAAGGAAGATGAATATAGAAATAAGTCTTCCTTAGTTAAAGGGGTTTCAGGAGAGCTTCTCAGGGTAGCAAAGCCTGTAGATGTAGAAGCTTTGAAGCCTCTGCTTAAAGGGTTGCTGGAGAAGGGGATCAGTTGTTTAGCTGTTGTACTAATGCACTCGTACACTTATCCTCAACATGAAGCGTTGGTTGAGGAGTTAGCTCTAAGTTTGGGTTTTAAACATGTGTCTTTGTCGTCGGCTTTGACTCCTATGGTTCGAGCGGTGCCACGGGGATTAACAGCTAGCGTGGATGCATACCTGACGCCTGTCATCAAAGAATACTTGTCTGGTTTTATTTCAAAATTTGATGAAGGGATGGGCAAGCTGAATGTCCTGTTCATGCAATCAGATGGAGGGCTTGCACCAGAAAGTAGATTTTCTGGTCATAAAGCTGTCTTGTCAGGCCCTGCTGGAGGAGTCGTTGGTTACTCGCAGACTCTTTTTGGTCTTGAAACAGAAAAACCCCTGATTGGGTTTGACATGGGTGGAACATCTACTGATGTAAGTCGTTATGCTGGAAGCTATGAACAAGTGCTAGAGACCCAAATTGCTGGTGCCATTATTCAGGCACCACAACTTGACATAAACACAGTTGCTGCAGGTGGCGGCTCAAAGCTCCAGTTTCAGTTTGGAGCTTTTCGGGTGGGACCTGATTCAGTTGGTGCGCATCCAGGTCCTGTGTGCTATCGTAAAGGAGGTGAGTTGGCTGTCACAGATGCAAATCTGATTCTAGGAACCGTCATTCCTGATTATTTCCCCTCCATCTTCGGGCCCAATGAGGACCAGCCTTTAGATTTCAAGTCTACAAGGGATGAATTCGAGAAGCTCTCCCACAGTATTAATTCTTATAGAAAGAGCCAGGATCTGTTGGCAAAGGACATGACTGTGGAGGAAATAGCACTTGGGTTTGTAAATGTTGCTAATGAGACGATGTGCCGTCCAATCCGACAATTGACTGAAATGAAGGGCCACGAGACTAGGAACCATGCTCTTGCTTGCTTTGGAGGTGCCGGGCCGCAGCATGCCTGTGCCATTGCTAGGTCATTGGGTATGTCTGAAGTATTAATTCACCGGTTCTGTGGGGTCTTAAGTGCTTATGGGATGGGGCTGGCTGATGTCATTGAAGAGACACAAGAGCCTTATTCTGCTGTTTACGGTCCTGAATCCATCCTGGAAGCTTCTCGCAGAGAAGTCATTCTGCTAGAGCAAGTTGTCAAAAAGCTGAGAGAACAAGGCTTTGAAGATAAAAGTATCAAAATGGAAACATACTTGAACTTGAGGTATGAGGGGACGGATACTGCTATCATGGTAAAAGGACAAAGTGAGGAGCTGCTAAAAAGTGATTATGCGACAGAGTTTGAGAAGTTGTTCCAACAAGAATATGGATTCAAGTTGCAAAACCGTAATATTCTTATGTGTGATATTAGGGTCCGTGGTATCGGATATACTAATATCTTGAAACCTCAGGTACTGGAGCCTGTTTCCTACCCTGCTAAGGTTGAAGGCCAGTACAAAATTTATTTTGAAGAAGGGTGGCATGATACACCGCTGTTCAAACTTGAAAATCTCGGTTACGGGCATGTCTTGCCAGGTCCAGCAATCATCATGAATGGTAATAGCACTGTGATCGTGGAACCCGACTGTACAGCAATTATCACTAAATATGGAAACATAAAAATTGAGATTCATTCCGCTCCAAGCACAGTGAAAATAGCAGAAAAGGTTGCAGACGTAGTGCAACTTTCAATCTTTAACCACAGGTTCATGGGTATAGCTGAGCAGATGGGGCGTACTTTACAAAGGACTTCAATATCAACAAACATCAAAGAGAGGCTCGATTTTTCTTGT
This sequence comes from Berberis thunbergii, assembly GCA_003290165.1. Taxonomy (NCBI): domain Eukaryota; kingdom Viridiplantae; phylum Streptophyta; class Magnoliopsida; order Ranunculales; family Berberidaceae; genus Berberis; species Berberis thunbergii. The sequence goes on from QNQO01005290.1 coordinate 44,681, forward strand.
GCATTATTTGGGCCTGATGGGGGATTGGTTGCTAATGCTCCACATGTCCCTGTCCACTTGGGAGCCATGTCCAGCACTGTTCGTTGGCAGCTTGGGCACTGGGGCAGCAATTTGAATGAGGGAGATGTTTTGGTCACCAACCATCCTTGTGCAGGAGGTAGTCATCTTCCTGATATAACTGTTATCACCCCTGTTTTTGATAATGGGAAGTTAGTATTTTTTGTAGCAAGTAGGGGACATCACGCAGAGATTGGGGGTATAACTCCGGGAAGCATGCCACCTTTCTCGAAGTCCATATGGGAAGAAGGGGCTGCAATAAAAGCATTCAAACTTGTAGAAAAAGGGGTATTCCAAGAAGAAGGAATCATCAAACTTCTTCAGTCCCCCTTTTTGGATGAGGACTCCGCTCATATAATCCCTGGCACTCGCAGGCTTCAAGATAACTTGTCTGATCTTCGAGCGCAAGTGGCTGCAAACCAGAGAGGAATATTCCTCATTAAAGAACTCATTGAGCAGTATGGCTTGGATACCGTTCAGGCTTACATGACCCATGTGCAGACCAATGCAGAAGAAGCTGTCAGAGAAATGCTCAAGTCAGTTTCAGCCAGAGTTATGGGTCAGTTGCCTAAGAATCAAGAAAAAGATTCTGTAACTATAGAAGAAGTAATCATAGAAGAAGAAGATTATATGGATGATGGATCTGTCATACACCTAAAACTTACAATCGATTCTAAGAAGGGTGAAGCTACATTTGATTTTTGTGGAACCAGTCCAGAAGTTTACGGGAACTGGAATGCTCCAGAAGCAGTAACCTCTGCAGCAGTCATATACTGCCTTCGATGTTTGGTGGACGTCGATATCCCTCTCAATCAAGGGTGCTTGGCACCAGTTAAAATCCACATTCCTCCTGGTTCATTCCTCTCTCCTAGTGATAAGGCTGCTGTAGTTGGAGGTAATGTTCTCACATCTCAGAGAGTCACTGACATTGTTCTTACTGCATTCCAGGCTTGTGCGTGCTCCCAGGGTTGTATGAACAACCTGACTTTTGGGGATGACAGTTTTGGTTACTATGAAACCATTGGAGGTGGCAGTGGGGCTGGTCCAACTTGGAATGGTACAAGTGGAGTCCAGTGCCATATGACAAATACTCGCATGACTGATCCAGAGATCTTTGAGCAGCGCTATCCGGTTCTCTTGCATAGATTTGGTATTCGGGAGAACAGTGGTGGTGCTGGTTTCCACCGAGGTGGTGATGGACTTGTACGAGAGATTGAGTTTCGACGCCCAGTTGTAGTGAGTGTGCTTTCAGAGAGACGTGTTCATGCTCCTAAAGGTCTGAATGGTGGAAAAAATGGTGCCCGTGGGGTTAATTACTTGATTAAGAAGGATAACCGCAAGGTTTATCTAGGAGGTAAAAACACTATCAAGGTCCAAGCAGGTGAGATTCTACAGCTTCTTACTCCTGGTGGAGGTGGTTGGGGTTCTCCTCTTTGATTGTTTTTTTAAGCCTTTAACCATCACAAGTCTTCCAGCTGAGCCAGTACCCCTTGGCTCGTTGATTGTTCCTTTGGCTGTGCACTCTCTGAACTTGTACATGATGAATGGATTTACAAGGGGTCATGCTCATGATTTCATCTCGCAAATGCTGTAATTGTTTGAAGGTTTATGCATATTCTATATTACTAGAATAAGATGGTCACTTTTACCAAACCTTTTCCTAACTTCATTTTATGAGTTATGATACCATGATGGTTTGACTCTTTTAGACCTTTGGTTTGGTATGCCAAAGGGGGTTTTTTTTTATTTTTTTTAAATATATTATTTTTTTATTGTGCTTCAAAAGGTTCCTATTAGGTGTGTTTGACGCAGGAGGTTTTGGAAAAGCCTGTAATGCTCGTATTTCCTCTTAGGTAGGCTTGAAGGGATTTTGTTCAGTTGGCGCAGTATTGACCATTTCTTCATAAAGTGGCACATCTGGCCACATTTCTGTTGTATTTTTGTTTTCTTTTTTCCCCTCTTTATCTTAGCAAACATTTGGTTGTTACTGACATTTTTAAGGTATGTTTTCGTAATAAAACATGGCTCAGGTCCATTTCAAAAATTCTATGCAGACCCTCCCAGGCACGTGCCTTTGGGAGGGCGTCTCGCACGTGATCAAAACCCACTCTTCACTTAGGGTTGAGGGAGAATGGCAAGAAACCCTTAGAGAACATCTTCGAACTGCTTCGAATCCTCTCCTCCTCAGTCTGCTTCGAATCCTTAGTAAAACCCTCCCAACCGAGAAATCCTCTCCTCCTCATCGACTGCTCCTCAACAAACCCACTCTGCACTGCTTCGAATCGTTCTGCTCGTCATCGATTGCTCCTCCTCGACTCATCGACTGCTCCTCCTCCTCGCGCCTGCTCTTCCTCCTCTGCGCCGCTCGAACTGTTCCCGCTTCTCCTTCTTTTGGTATGTAATTTCAAACTCTTTTTGGTTAATTTATCTTCTGAAATTGAAATTATACTGAAAATTTCAAACTCGTTTTGGTTAATTTATCTTCTGAAACTGAAATTATATTGAAAATTAAACTTAAATTTATCTAAAAAATTTATACCCTGAAATCAGATAATCCTGAAATTCATAGTACTGAAATAAGATAATCCAGAAATTTATGCCCTAAAATTTTTTTACCCTGAAATTCATGATAATCCTGCAAATTTTTGTTCAATTATACTACTGAAATTCATGATAATTTTGCATATGTTTTACAAATTTTTGTTAAATTATGCTACTAAAATTCATGATAATCCTGCATAATTTTTGTTAAAAAAATAGATTTGATTAGATTTTGTTAAATTTTTTTTTTGTATAAATCAATCATAATTTTAGCGTAGTTGTAAAGCATTTCAAAAATTACATATCTGATGATAACTACTCCTTTAATAGGTATATAAGGGATGAATATTGTAGACGATATTGAATTGATGGAGAATGAAAAAAATTTAGAAGAGATAAGGGATCCTACAGAAGGGGTGAAATTCAGCGACATTGATGAGTACAAACGTTATTATTATGATTATGCCTATAAAATAGGATTTCCAGTGAAAGTAAAAAATACAGAAAAAGATGAAAATGGAAAAACTATATTCTTAACGCTTGCATGTGGTCGGTCTGGGCAGCATAGAAGTCAATCACAAAGTGTTATAAACATGCGGGGTACAACTAAATGTGGATGTATGGCTAAAATTAGAGGAAAAATACTCTCTGATGGTGATGTGTTAGTGACAAAAGTAACAGTAGCTCACAATCATGAATTGAGCCCCGGAAAATCAAAATTTTATCCGAAAAATAGAGTTATGAGCTCATATGCGAAGAAGAAGCTAGATTATAATGATAGGGCAGGTATTAGGCCAAATAAGAATTTTACTTCATGTGTGGTTGAAGCTGGTGGTCATGATAATTTGCAATTTTCTCAGAAAGATTGTTACAATTATCTGGATAAAATGAGGAAGTTGAGACTTGGGGAGGGGGATGCGGAGGCCATTCATAACTACTTCCAAAAAATGCAAGCTAACAATGCTAATTTCTTTTATATGATGGATTTGGACAATAAAGGGAGATTGAGAAATGTCTTTTGGGCTGATGCATGGAGCAGAGCAGCTTACAAGGAGTTTGGAGATGTTGTTACCTTTGACACTACATACTTAACGAATAAGTATGACATGCCATTTGCTCCCTTTGTTGGGGTGAACCATCACGGTCAGTCAATTCTTTTGGGATGTGGATTGATATGTGGTGAGACCATTGAAGAGTTTGTTTGGCTTTTCAAAACTTGGCTGGTGTGTATGAATGACAATGCTCCGACTGCAATAATCACTGATCAAGATAGGGCAACGAAGAGAGCCGTTGAAATTGTGTTTCCCAACACACGACACAGATGGTGCTTGTGGCATATTATGAAGAAGTTGCCTGAAAAATTGCCTGGTTACAATCAATATGAGGCAATAAAGTTTGCAATGCAAATAGCAGTTTACGATTCTTTGTCTCATGAAGAGTTTGAAGTAAATTGGCATGGTTTCATTGAGAAATATTGTCTGTAAGAAAATGATTGGTTTAGAGGATTATATCTTGAAAGAATGCGTTGGGTGCCAACATATCAAAGATCTACTTTTTGGGCGGGGATGTCTTCAACTCAAAAGAGTGAAAGCATGAATGCTTTTTTTGATGGTTATGTAAATTCGAAGACCACTTTGAAGCAATTCGTTGAACAATATGAAAATGCAATACGAAGTAAGGTTCAAAAGGAAGCTGAAGCGGACTTTAAATCATATAACCGACTGATCCCTTGCATTACTCCTTATACAATAGAAAAAACATTTCAAGCTGCCTACACTACAAAAATTTTAAGGAGTTTCAACACGAGATAGCAGGGAATATATGTTGTACAAGAAATAGTAAAGTTATAAATGAAAGTGGCTTTGAGGTATACGTTGTTAGACAAGACTTGGTGATAGGAGATAGACGACGTTCAGTCAATTTTATAGTAAATTTTAACGTTGCCGACTTCAATATCAAGTGTAATTGTCAATTGTTTGAGTTCAAAGGGATCTTATGCAGACATGTATTGAAAGTGTTGTTTGAAAGCCATATTCATGCTGTACCAGATAAATATGTTCTTCGGAGGTGGAGGAAAGATGTGAAGAGGGCTCATAGAAGGGTTAAGATTGTTTATTCAGATTAGGGAATGAAGCCTGAAAGTAAAAGGTTTGACAAGATGTGCAGTCACTTCTATGACATGGCCAACTACGCCGTTGAGGATGAAAAGAAAACATGCCAAGTTCATGAATGGATCAATTTGAAAATGGACCAACTCAAAACTGATGATGGTGATGAGGGTGTTGATTCACATGGGTTTATGGAATTTGGGTCCAACACTACTAGTTCTGGGATGCAATCCAACATTCATAGTCCATTACCGGTTCGTAGCAAAGGCCGACGCTCTAATTCAAGGATGCAACCCACAGATGAAAAGATTCGAAAAAAATTATAAAGGAAAAAAAACAAACAAGCAAAAAATGTGGTATGTTCTGCAATATGTTTTTTTTGAATATTTAATTTCTTAAGTCTAGAATATTTGACACGTGTCATTTGTAGGGTTGTTCCTAGAGTGGAATTGAAGGATCAGAATATTTGACACCGCATTCAATAAATCCAAATACCCAGGTTTGTTTTTAATATATTTAATCACGCGTAACTATCACTTATGATTGTTTACTTATGATTTGTATTTGTGGACTTCAAGGATGAAACAATTGTGTCACAATCTGGTGCATTATCAGAAATGAATCATATTTATTCGCTTCTCTCACAGGTATTGCACTTATGATTTCCTAATATTGCAGTTATTTTGCAGTGCAATTCTTTATTATTTATTTAGTTATTTATTTTGGCAGACACCAACTTCAAACAACGACATGGAGTTGCCAGACTATAGGTGGTTGTGAATTCAAAATGTTTTCAAGTAAGGTTAGTTTATTGTTCTTCCAAGTTATTTAGTGTAGAATATATTCTTTATAAGTTAGTCAGATGATATGCGAACCGAGCATAAGTGAGTACCTTTAAAATATTCTTCATGTTTTATTTCTTGCTTGTTACTCAAAAAATTTGGTTGTCAGACCAGACTCTGTTCAGAATAACTGTAATGGCAAGAGTTGGGTTTAGGAGTAACAAAAAATTAATTCAACTTTGTAGCTAAGGTAAGGTAGTGTTGTTTGCAGCATTATTTGCCTAAAAACAACAATAATTCAACTTTGCCTTTGGCATGTCATCAGATTGATTGTGTTAAATAGAGTATAAATCGGTCCACAATCCAGTGTTTTGTGTTTTTAGGCCTAGACCTGCCATTTCCAACACCCTCTGATCAAACCCTTTGTTTTCGTAGTGCATTTCTTTTGATGTTGTGTGTGTGTCTGTTTTTGTACAAATGTGCTATTGGTCCTTTGGAAGGTATCTGATAGAAAATTTGATATTTCCATTGCAGATGTGGATAGCAAAGGCAGAGTATGATGAGTCTGGTCCATCTATCGTCCACAGGAAATGCTTCTAAGCGGGAACTAGAAAGGGAGAAGTAGATGAAATGGTAAGGAGCTGATTGTTGGAAAGTCAATTCTTTCATTTGTAATAGTTCTTTAGAAGTTTGTGGAATTGTTGCTGTGTAATCCCTGTGGCGACCTATTAATACTGGCTTTATATTTTTCAAGTTGAAATTGGGCTTGTCACTGTTTTATTGGCAATCCTTTTGATGATTAATAAGTTATATCAATAATTGTACTTATTTCATTCAAAAATACGTTTGGTATAGTTTTTAAGAGTTGTCTCTCATTGTAGTTTCAAAACTAGTGTTCTTTGTACTTGCACTATTTTGCATCTCCATATTATGTTTGTCTTCCACAATTTTTTTTTTCGATCTGTCAGTGCAACAAAGAATTACTGCAAGCTCACCAGATAACTGCAAGGTTGATCTGCTTATATCTTTGTGTTTTGTGACTCTATTCTCGTGATCTTAGGTGCTTTGGTGAGGAGGGTTTATGTTCTTCATGCTACCTTGAGGGTTCTGTGATGGTAGCAGATGTTTCTGACAAAGCCACTTAAATTTTATCATCTGCTACACAAATATCTCTCACACTTGACTTGGGCAGACTGCATAGTGTAATATATAGACTTCAAAACAGACGACGATTCCATCAAAGAATGCAACCATAAGAACTTTGATTAATCCACTACCGTGAGGGGTTTAATTGACATTCAGAAAGCTTCAATGCAATGCAAAATCTGTAACATAAACCCTTCTCTCGTGAACATAAACCCTTGCATACTATAAACACCCACTATTTAGCAGAAATGAGGTGTTTTGGTGTTTGGTCAGCTTCTCTTGCATACTATAAACACCCCTGTCAGTTCCAGCTTAAGTTTAGTGCTTTGATTGTTTCTCGTCCTATTTCCTGCAACAACCTTCACAAAATCATTGTATCATAGAGCATATACTTGCACATAGAGCATATACTTGCAAGAAATGAGGAAAGCATTCTCATTGTATCTGAATCCAAATCCAATACAACATGCAATTTCTAAACTGACATACAATTCAGTTTCTAAACAAGAGATAATTACAAGAGATAATTCAGTTTCAAATACCATCCAAAAGCTTAAAAAAGATACTTACAAGAATAAAAAAAAACTACCACTAATACACAGTTGATTAGGTCCCTTGTAAAAGCCCAAGGACCCTCATGAGCATTATTTGATTGGTCGACTACGTCTTCATTGTCGTTTGTTCTTGCCGGGTGCTCTCTTCTCGCCTCTTGTTCTCTTCTCGCTTCGTGTTCTAATCTGTTCTCTTCTGATAGCTTCCACATTTCGTAATCTTCATAAGCTTTTTCAACTGATTTGAAACCCTTGTACGTACAACCCTTGTATCCGTTAACTTGTAATGCGCAACCTGGCCAAGTCACATATACTCCAGGAACACGCCCACGATAAACAACATAAACTTTGTATGCCATTCCTGCGTTGACAATGAGAGAATGTTGTTGGTTTCAACTTTCAAAAGGGCTTTGTACAAAGTGAAACAAAGACCTCTTCCTAAAGTATTCTATAAGGCACTTGGTACAACTAATATATGAAAATGATACCCAAACCATTGATTGAACTATAAATCCAACAAACCTTAGTACTAATTCATTATCCTTAGGAGAGAAATTAATTAAATCAAATCATTGACACAACATTTGCTTAAAAACAAAACAACTTAAAATGCTAGGAAAAAGAAGCTCAAATTATGTAGTCATTCTTGAAAGAGTACTCAAATGAAGCAAAACAAAGCCAATTTTTTTGCTAAATAATACCCCTACCATGAGAACAAAACCCAGTCTTCAATCGAACTATCAATGTAACAAACCCCAGACCCCAAACTAGTTTGGCATTCTTTCGAATCAAATCAATCTAAGACAACAACAATGTACAATTCACATCATCAAAACAATATCCATTCCTCTGATTGCACTACCAATCATCAAAACATAGAAAAACAAAAAACATAAAAATCAGGCTGTTCTGACTTTCTTTCAAGGGAGCAAAATAGCTGAACGACATCAGAACTTGTAGAAATCAAACTTAGGGGTGATGAAATCAAAGAAAACTAAAACACCCCAAAACTAAAATACCCCAAAGCATTATTGAATCCATACATACAAAGGGTTAATAGCAAATGGATTAAATCCATACATACAAAGGGTCCATACATACAAAGGGTTAATAACAAATGGATTGAATCCATACATACAAAGGGTTAATAGCAAATGGACATCCAGATCAAACATTTCTAAAACAAAAGTTCAGGCTTCAGAGAGTCGCCAGCAAAAAAATCGATCAAGAGAATGAGGTTTCCTTCTAAAATCGATCAAGGCCTCCTCTCCCTCAGTTGAGATTCTTCAACTATTTTTTTTTTAGGTTTCGAACAGACAACCAAGAGAACGAGGGAGAATGAGGTTTGCTAGGAGGAGGAGCAGTCGAGGAGTCGAGAAGGAGTAGTCAATTCGATGAGAAGGAGCAGTCGAGGAGGAGCACTCGATGACGAGCAGATCGATGCGTCAATTCGCCGTGGATTGTTGAGGAGCTGTCAATGAGGAGGAGAGGATTTCTCGGTTGGGAGGGTTTTACTAAGGATTCGAAGCAGACTGAGGAGGAGAGGATTCGAAGCAGTTCGAAGATGTTCTCTAAGGGTTTCTCGCCATTCTCCCTCAACCCTAAGTGAAGAGTGGGTTTTGATCACGTGCGAGACGCCCTCCCAAAGGCACGTGCCTGGGAGGGTCCGTCCCATAGGACGGGCTGTGAGGATGGGCTGCGTAGAATTTTTGGGTCCAATTAGAGGTTATGTTCGCCTTATGAACTTGCAGAGGTCTAGATGATGCATTACAGTGGTAATACTTCCATCTCTGCTAGACTGTTGTTTGTGTTATGGTACCAGCTGACACTCTCTAATCAAAACTCAAATTTGGGACTGAATTTTCTCAGTTTATTGAATTGAAAAACAATAGCCTTTATATAGGCCTTTTAGAGAGAAAGATAAACACTAAGACTCCACGTTTTAACAAACTCCTAAACGTGGATTTTTTAGGCCTAAAGCCAAGCTGAAAAATTCAAAACACTGACAGCACTAGCTGCACTTCCTTTAAACAATGAGAGATTATTTTCAACAGAAAACAAAGACCAAACCCACTTGATGACTAGGTCAGCTTTGACACTTCACATTCCCTCCATTAAATTGCATTGTATATTAATACAAACATTTTACTTTATCTTCAAACACACTCCCATCTTGTCTCTGAGCTTCAAGAATGCCTCCAACTTCAGTGGCAGTGTCATGATATAATAAACTTGTTCTTGAGTAGGACAGTACACCAAATCTACAGTTGCTTCATTTGATAACTCACGCAAAAAATGGTATCTCACATGTATATGTTTGCTTCTTCCATACAAGACAAGATTTTTTGACAACTTAATAGTAGAGTTGTTATTACATTAAATAGTAGTGCACTTACATTGAACATGTCCAAATTTTTCAAGAACCATTCTCAGCCACACTCCTTGACAAGCACAGTAGGCTGCTGCAATGAACTCAGCTTCAGTTGTCGAAAGTGTTACAACAGGTTGCTTTTTGGATGCCCAAGACACAACTCCATTTCCCAGCATGTAGACAAACCCTGAAGTGCTTTTTCTGTCATCCAAGTCACCTGCATAGTCGCTGTCTACATACCCTACCAAGTCTTCATCTCCTCCCTTCCTACATGCAACTCCAAATTCTACAGTGCCCTTCACATACCTGAGAATCCTTTTGGCAGCTAGGAAATGCTTCAGTGGGATGCTCCATGTATCTACTAATCAAGTTCACAGAGAACATCAAGTCAGGTCTTGTAGCCGTCAAATACCTCAAACTTCCCACCAACTGTTTAAACATTGTAGCATCTACAACAGCACCACCACTATTTTTTGACAATCTGCAGCCGAGGACAATCGGATTCTTCACAAAATTGCAATCATACATTCCAAAATGAGCCAACAACTCGTTTGCATACTTGCTTTGATTAATAAAGATCCCCTGTTCTCCTTGCACAACTTCTACTCCAAGAAAGTACTTCATATTACCAAGATCAGTCATGGCAAACTCATTCATCATTGACCTTTTAAACTCCACAAACACAGCGTCATTATTTTCAGTAAAGATAAGATCATCTACATAAAGACTTACAATGAGAATGCCGCCTCCACTTCCTTTCTTCACGAACAATGTATGCTCACAGTAGCATTTCTCAAAGCCCTCCTTACCAAAGTACTTATTAATCATGCTGTACCAAGCCCGAGGGGTGAGTAGCTTAGCTCATCAAAATAGCACAGCCCCTTCAAGAGTCCAGAGTTGAACACGTATCGGCTGTATTGGTAATCGATCATCTCCATCGACGCTTCAAAGTCTTTCTTGTTCTCAGGTCGTCTTTCTACTCTCTACTTTCACTCTCTTGCTAGTTTTCTCTCCCCGTCGTCTTTGTTTCCTCAATTGCTCTTTTTTAAACTGTCTGTATACTTCATTCATTCATACTTAGGGTTTCAGTAAACTTGTTTTAGATTAGTAATAAGTAGTCTTTTCTTGATCAGATTTGGTTTGAATCATTATGTTACCAATTTGGAGTCATCTAATAAGGCTTGGAAGTCCAAACCTTAGAAGAGTTGAATCAAATGAGAGCCCTAAAACTCTTAAAAGTGCTTCTCAGTCCGTACAACCGTGTCACGGTCGTGACTTAGTAACAACAAGGATGGAAGAGAAATTGGAAGGTTGGATTAATTGGAGAACAAATATCATACCTATCTCAAGTTCCTGCTAGAACAAGAGCCCTTAACTTCTAAAAACTTTTCTGTTTCATTTCAAATGAAGTGGAGTCTTATATAGTAGCGCTCCATAACAGATTTACAAATTTCACCACTCAACTTGTAACACGTGTTGAGTCTACAGTATTCTCTAACTAACTAAAACAAGGAATTACAAGAATAACCTAATTCAAATTACAAACTCTCGCGCGCTGTTTTAAGGCGCCAACTTCTGAAAAATTTAAAGTTTGTTTGAATTTCGATTTCCCTCATGACATTACCCTCTCCTTTTATAAATCCTTGTCCTCAAGGATGGAAGGCAGGGAACTTCGATGTAATGGTAGCATAATCTTCCCATGTGGCTTCCTTTTTACTCGAATTGGACCATTGTACCAAAATTTGAGTAACGACTCTGTTATGGCGAGGAACGAGACGCCTAGCGAGAATGGCCACTGGCTCGATTTGGAAGTTGCCACTGTGGTCGACCAAAGAAAGCTGAGGTGTTGCTGCTACGGACTGTTCGAGCTTACGTTTTAGCTGAGAGACATGGAAGACGTTGTGGATGCGAGAGCCTTGAGGAAGCAACAATTTATACGCCACTTGACCAATTTTCTCGAGGATTTGGAAGGGGCCATAAAACTTGGCCTAAAGCTTGAGGTTGCGACGCAAATTGACCGAGGTCTGGCGATAAGGTTGTAGGCATAAATATACCCAGTCACCAGTATGGAATTGGTGGTCAGTTCTATGCTTGTCAGTGTAAGCCTTCATTCACTCCTGGGCTTTCTGTAGTTTGTCCTTGATGAGTTGCAACATTTGATCACGCTCGAGTAAATACTGTTGAACAGATGGAGCAGAGAGAGGGCTGATAGGAGGGAGAGCCAAGAAGGGTGGGGAATAGCTATAGAGGGCTTGAAAAGGGGTGGTATTTAGGCTTGAATGAAAGGTGGTATTGAACTAGTGTTCTGCCAGATACAACCACCTAGCCTATTGTGAAGGTATATCGCTAGTCATGCAACGCAAATATGTCTCGAGGCAAGCATTGGTACGCTCGGTTTGCCTGTCAGTTTGGGGGTGATATGCGGAGCTAAGAGATAAAATGGTACTCAAAGCCGAGAATTAGTCTTGCCAGAAGGCACTAATAAAGACTTTGTCGCGGTCTGAAACAATTGATGTGGGTAGGCCGTGAAGCTTATAAATTTGCTGGAGGAATAATTCAGCCACCATTGCTGAAGTATAGGGATGAGACAATGCCAAGAAGTGGCAATATTTGGTCAGTCAATCAACTACTACCAGTATGGCTGACTTATGTTGAGACATGGGTAAGCCTTTAATGAAGTCCATTGAAATGTGTTGCAAAGCCTGTTGGGGAATAGGAAAAGGTTCCAGTAATCCACCGTAGGCTGACTAGTCCATCTTATTGCGCTGACAAACATTGCAGTTGGTTATGAACTTAGTAAGGTGTTGTCTCATTTTCGGCGAGAAGCGTTGCTTGAGCCTAAAGAAGGTGGCAGTAATTCTTGAATGGCCACCCAAGGCAGAGCTATGCAAGGTGGTGAGAATATTTACTCGTAATGGTCCAGTCGACCCAATGTAGAGGCAGCCTTTGTGTCGGAGGAGTCCTTGCGACAATGTATAATTAGGCACTGCTGAACCATCAATGAGGAGTTGCTAAAGAAGTGTCTGAGCTACCTGATCATCACTATAGCTATGAACGACCTCAGAAAGCCAAGTTGGAATAACAATGGTAAGGGCTAAGCAAGTACTCTCCTCTGTATCACGTCTGGACAGAGCATCAGTGGCAGTGTTGTCAATTCCCCTTTTGTGAACAATCCCGTAATCGTAGCCTAATAATTTTGAAAGCCAGCGTTGTTGGAGAAGAATGGTCACCTTTTGGGATAGGAAGTGATGAATACATTGGTAATCCGTGTAGATGGTGAATTTAGAACCAAGTAAGTAGGACCTCCATCTATTTACTGCAAGAACAATTGCTAGTAATTCTTTCTCGTATGTAGAAAGTCCCAAGTTCTTTTGCCCCAAGGCCTTACTAAAATAGGCGATTGGTCGGTCATGTTGTGACAGGACAACCCCCACTCCACGCGTACAAGCATCTGTTTGTTGAGTAAAGTCTGGCAAGGCCAGTACTGGTGCCTTACACATAGCTGATTTCAGGTGTTGGAAGGCTTCAGTTGCATGAGAATTCTAGTGAAAACAATCTTTCTTGAGTAAATCAGTTAGTGGCTGAGCCAACTGTCCATAGTGGCGAATGAATTTTCGGTAATAGCCTGTCAAGCCCAAGAAACCCCGAAGTTGTTTGATGTTAGCTGGAAGAGGCCATGACTGCATAGTATCGAGCTTCTGTGGATCAGCTGCCACACCTTCAGAACTTACTATATGACCCAAGTATTCCAGTTTTTGTTGAAGAAATGAACATTTGGAAAGCTTAGCCTAGAGTTGATGACGCCTCAATGTAGCGAAGGTGAGACGCAGGTGAGATAAGTGGTGCTCCAAGGAAGTACTGTAAACCAGAATGTCGTAAAAAAAAAACTAATACAAACTTCCTTAAATAGGATTGAAATACTTGGTTCATCAAAGCTTGGAATGTGGCGGGTGCGTTTGTAAGACCAAACGACATTACTAGGAACTCGTAGTGGCTTTGATGAGTCCTAAATGTTGTCTTGTGCACATCGGGAGGGTGCACCATCAGCTGGTGATACCCTGATCTGAGATCCAGTTTTGAGAAGATGGTATCCCCATTGAGTTCATCCAATAGCTCCTCAATTAAGGGAATGGGAAATTTGTTCTTCACCGTGATCTCATTTAGTTTTCTGTAATCCACACAAAAGCGCCAAGACTGATCTTTCTTCCTAACCAGTAATATGGGAGCAGCAAAGGGACTCTGTGAGGGTTGAATGAATCTTGTCTCAAGCATCTCAGAAATCAGTCCTTCGACTACTGTCTTTTGCATAGAAGGTAATTTATATGGGCGTTGGGAAGTGGGGTTGTTATTAGGTTTGACTGGAATTTTATGATCAAGTGGTCGATGAGGTGGAAGAGTAGTAGGTATGTGGAATATGTCGCAGAACTCGTCTAATAAGGTTGTCAATGCAGGATGCTCTCGAGTAAGAACATGTGAACTTGTGCTGGAAAATAGGTGCCCAATGAATGAGGGAGCGTGTTTTCTAAAAAATTTAGAAAAACTCTTTTGCTCCATAACACACAGGGAGCCTTCATTGGTGACTCCTTGTAGGGTGATGAGTTTTCCATTCACTTGTAAAGTTAATTGTAACTTTTGGAGATTGATAATGATATCCCCAAATTTTTGCAACCAATCACCCCTAATTACCATGTCATATCCCCCTAGGGAGAGAACTCGGACTCGTCTTTCACATTTCAAACCCTGCATTGTCCATTTCAGGCTGTCACACAAAGCATTACTGTGGAGTTGATGACCGTTTGCTACCCGCACTACCATTTGGTGGGTCTTTACAGTTCACCAATTAGTTTCTTTTATGACATAGGGATCAATAAAAGAGTGTGTACTCCCAGTGTTTATGAGAATGGAGATGCTCCTCTTCTTAATCATTCCCGTAAGTAAAAGGGTATTGGCTGAAAAACTCCCCTGTAGGGCATGAAGAGACACCTCCATGTCCGAGTGAATCTCCTGGGACAATTCCTCATTCAACAGGCTTTATGCAGCAAGGCTGTCACTGGGATCCTCATCTGGAATCAACAAATATAAGTGTTGCTGCTTACATAAGTGTCTCGGTTTGTATTGTTCATCGCAGTTGTAACACAATCCTTTCTCACGCCTAAGTTTCATCTGTATAGGAGTGAGTCATTTTATTGGAGGGGTAGGGCTGATAACCTGACCATTGGAGTGGTGGTGTTGTTGTTGAAAGGTCTGTTACTATTATATGAAGAGGCTGAACTATTGAATGGACGTTGGAAACCTTGACTAGGTCTAGGATTTAGGTTGGTGGTGGTGGTGTAAGATCCGTTTCTGGCTGAAGATGAGTTCTGGTTATGAGTTGTGTGGGTTATGCTTTGCTGGTTAAGGGTGGATGCTTCATGCATTCTAGCCAATGAAAAAGCTTGACTCACTGTGGTTGGCTTGAATAATTGCACTAGGGATTTAATATTGGGTTTTAGGGCCACTCAAAAAACTGAGTACAAAGTAATTGTCATCTAGGTGTGGATTGTGATTAAGCATTAGTTATTTCAATTCTTCGAACTTATCGAAGTAATAAGTCACTGAAGAATCTTGGCCAAGCTTATTGAAGAGGTCTACATAATTTTCAAGTACTGACTCCTCAAATCTAGCACACAGGTCATGAACAAATGAGTTCCATGGTATGATCACTTCCCCAACTTGATAGTCTAAGAACCACAAGTCGGCTTGCCCATAGAAATGGATGGACGCAATGGCTACCTTATTAGTCTCAAGGATCTAGTAAAGTGCAAAATATCTCTCACTTTTTATTGACGGCTCTAGGATTAACCCCATCGAAAGTAGGAAAATCAATTTGGGAATACGGGAAAAGTTACCTTGAGAATCCAGATTGGGTCCCCATTGTGGCATCTGCGTCTGATCTGGTGGGTTGTTAACTCGGATTGCGGAAGAACTTGTTGATCCAGCAATTCCTCGAACATCTGGTGGGTGCTGCAGTAGTTGAAAAATCTGCTCCAATTTCTGCCCATTAGTCTCATTGGTCTGCTACATCCCCTTAAATTCAGTATGCATCCTCTTGAATTCGGCCTTCATAATCTCCATCTGGTTCTGAGTTTCTATCTGGTCTCTTTTGGTGTCTCTCATGAATCCCTCAATCTCCTTAGCTCTTGTTTCCATAATTGATTGTATAGGTTGGATTAGGGAGGCTCTGATACCAAATGTCACGATCGTGACTTAGTAACAACAAGGATGGAAGAGAAATTGGAAGGTTGGATTAATTGGAGAACAAAGATCAGACCTATCTCAAGTTCCTGCTAGAACAATAGCCCTTAACTTCTAAAAACTTCTCTGTTTCATTTCAAAGGAAGTGGAGTCTTATATAGTAGTGTTCCATAACAGATTTACAAATTCCACCACTCAACTTGTAACACGTGTTGAGTCTACAGTATTCTCTAACTAACTGAAACAAGGAATTACAAAAATACCCTAATTCAAATTACAAACTCTCGCGCTCTGTTTTAAGGCGCCAACTTCTGAAAATTTTAAAGTTTGTTTGAATTTCGATTTCCCTCGTGACAAACTGTATGTCCACACTCTCCAAACAAGATCTTTCTTAATTATTTTAGCCATTTTATTTCAACTTTTTTTTTTAGCAAATTGGGATGTTGACCCATTTTATTCATTTAAAAATCAAACGCCCGAAGGCTACATGACTGACCCTATAGGGTTAACTATAAAGCCGAAACAAACTCTCAAAAAAGATAGGATTCACCAATACAAGCCTAGACAATAAACAAACTCAATCTTTGTACCTTTTGTTTTCTTTCCTAGTTCTATTGGATTTTCGGGGACAAATGCTTATATTTTTGGTGTGGCGCTTCTTATTCATCTTTCCGTCTGACATAGCCCCTAAATCCAAATCACTGTTCGCTGCCTGTGGACCAAGCTCAGATTCTGAGTTGACTTCATCACTAGTACTTTCGAGTGCATCGAGATTCAATTTTGGCAGTCGAAGTAGCCTATTCTCTCTGTGCAAAGATATAGCCTTATTCAAGTTGTCTCCTACTCTTTTATATTTCGGGAAAGTTTTGATAACATATTTGTCAAAATGTCTTTTTAACCTGAGCAAGGACTGAAACTCATCATCCGAGGGTTCCTACACTTGCTGACCCTGCATAGCATCCCCTAGCTCTGTGCTAATAGCACCGAGGTGCCCCCCCAGATGAGTAACTGAAACCAATTGTGCCGACTGAATTCCAACATCACCGGGTTCAATATGATGCTCTCCAATTGGCCTAGAACTACTAACTGTGAGCACTGGAAAGGACCCTGCGTTTTCTGCTGTGAGTGGTGTCTGCATTGATCATAAATCTGCAGATGCAATCGAAACCAGGACTGTCTGAGGCAAGATCACGACTCCTAGACTGGGGCACGGCGCTGTCTTGGATGAACCAAAATCCCCTGTTTGGCGGCAGGGTGTTGTCCTGGATGAGCCAACGTCCCCTTTTGGGATGCAAGGCACTGTCTGGGATGAGACAACGTCCCCTGTATTGCTGCTGGGTGCCGGATGGGGAGAAAACTCGGCCCCTGTTTTGGTGCATTCAATCGCATTTTCAATCTCAACAGCTGTGTACTCCGCCTCAAGAAGTCCTTCCTCCGTTGTTTCTGGCTCTACCATGTCATTGACTAGTTCCTTTGCCTTACAAGGCAATTGATTATTCATTAGATTACTCTCGTCTTCAACTATGTTCTCCGTAAGTGACTCGAATTTGTTTGACGACATGACATTCCCCGAATCTTTGACCATCGGCCTCTCAGCACCAACTCCCTCCTGGATTTCCTCACCCTGATTATTCTTTACACCACTAGTGCCAGCTTTTGGCTTTGAAACTTTATTTTTTTAACCACTGGGACAAATTGTTGCTTGAGGACTTTGGCTTCCACCTTTTGTTTCTCAGTCTTCTCTTCTTTCACCATGTTGGGTGTTCTCACGTTACCCTTATGACCTAA
The DNA here is from genome assembly GCA_003290165.1 of Berberis thunbergii. Taxonomy (NCBI): domain Eukaryota; kingdom Viridiplantae; phylum Streptophyta; class Magnoliopsida; order Ranunculales; family Berberidaceae; genus Berberis; species Berberis thunbergii. The sequence goes on from QNQO01005290.1 coordinate 62,259, forward strand.
TTTTTTCTGCAATAATCCTCCTGATGTCCTAGCAATGAGCAATAATCACAATATTTGAGACCCGAGTATTCAATCTTTTGCCAAAAGAGTTAGATCAATCTATCCAAATTCTACTCAGTAACTTTTCCGCCAAAGTCATCTCCACGCAAACACGGGCATAACCCGGGCGTGAAAGGCATCGAGTATGATCATCCATGCGCAAAAAAACACCAAAAGAGTTCACAATTGCTTTCAAATGAGGGGGATGAAATAAATGCAAAGGCAAGTTAGGCAACTCTACCCATAGTGGGATTGATATCGGATCTGTTATCAGACTGAAACCATCATGCCAGCGGAAAGCTTTCAATCGGACTCCCCGAATCAAGAAAGAGTCCCTTGCCAAGACTTTCTTTGCTTCCGCTTCAGATTGAAGCCAGACAAGAACGTGACGTTGGTCTAGCAAACCTAGCGAGAAATTGCCTAGGATCCCCCAGGTTCGATGTATCGAATCTCTAATATCTTCCAATGTTGGTATGTAGCTAGAGAACTTTAAGACTATCATGTGTTTTTCCATGAAAGCTTCCCCACGTGTTTCATCAGATGTCGTAAGCCCAATGGCTAGCTCTCATTATTTACAGAATCTAGTCCCCTCGACAATTGTTTCTTTAACCTCATCAACCAGTATTTTTCCAAGTATTTGGGCGAAAGACGGCTTAGTAGCCTCTACCGCAGGTTTCTTACTCCCCATTGGCGGAGAGGAAGTGTTGACGGCTAGAGGAGCCGGCCTAACACAATGTTCCCTTCCCTAGCCAGGTCTGCACGGCGGAGCAAAGCCAGGCAGAGAGAAGACTGGCGGCCAGTCAGGAGACGACGGCTAGGTAGTGGTGGCGACTGTTGGTTATAAACCCTTTCCTCTACAATTCTTTTGGAAGCGAATGAAGCCAGGTAGAGAGCAGTCGATCGATCAAAATCCAGGCAGACTGTCGATCGAGAGAGACGGCCTGGACTAGTCGAAAATCCAGGCAGAGTGCAGCCGATCGATCTAGCGGCGACCGGTCGATCGAGTGGCCTGGATTGTGGTGGCGGCTGCTGTTTTGTAAACCCTAGAAGAGCTTCATCGCTTGCTCTTCTCCACCCTAGCGGCGGTCGGTCGATCTAGCCACAGAGCTTGTTGATTAATGTCTAAATGTCTAAAAAAGCTTTCCTAGATACAGACCTGTTGTTTTTACTTGTTCGTCTTCTGGTTGTTCTCTTTAGTTCTTGTAGTTCCCGAGACAGAGAACAGAAACTATCACTCGCACACTCTTTTTTGCACTCAAACCACCTTGATTTTATTTCAACTTTACCATGTGTTTGCTTAGGTTTGTTTGAAAGATCGGTGGTTAGTTAAGGCTGACAAAGAGCTTAATGGAAAGCGATTGGATGTTGCGGGTTTCGCTCCGAATGAGTAAGCTCTCTTTCTTGTCTAGGGTTTCAATGCTTGAATTATTATTATTATTATTATTTTTGAGGGGGTGAGTCTAGGGCTTTCACATTTTGAAAATATTGCACCGTGTTTAGTTGTGTGACAAAACTTTGATTATAAATGATTTTCGGAAAACTTTTCATGGAAAACAAAGTTTTCAATAGAAAAAAAAAAAGCTATGGTAAAGTTTTCTACTGAATTTTTTTCCATTTTGATTTTTCAAAGAAAAAAAACTTTTCCTAATTTTCCATGATTGCGGATTTTTTTTTCAACGATGAGTTTATTTGAGGCCTAAGTTGTTTTGACATCAAATAAATTGTACATGCACCACCTATATTATACATTAAAACACAAAAATCATAAAACATATGAACCAACACAGATTATCCAAAGGTATTACATACTTGTAACATTCCATATTGCAAACATATAATGTAGACATATATTACTAGTTTAGAAACAAACTTGAGGTTCATTTTCCTTATAACAGCTACTATGACTTGGGCAATCTAAACCAAGGGGCTACCGAAGAGTTTCTTGTACCGATATCTTCTAGTCCTTGATACAAATGCTAATAACGCCAAAGCTGTTGAGGCAGAACAAATCCCATAACCCCAACTACTGATGACTTCATCTTGTATGTAACAAGTACGGAGATAGCTAGTAAAATTCCAATGCTGATGAAAATGAACCTGTTGAAGATGTAGGCCATTTGAGGCTTCTCATTTGCATCCTTTTGTCAAATTGGTCAGTTCCAAATCCTGAAACACTTGATTTAACTCCACCAATACCGAGTGCAATTGTTTATAAAGACATGTATAGAATTCCCATTTGAAGTCCATTTGCAGGCGCACATTTATCTGTCGTTGGGTGGGTGCATTGAGTTGGAAATAGTTTAGGCAACCCTGTGAAGATTGCATAGAGGTAAGTACCCTGATTCATCAGTATCAGGTTTTATTGAATAAGAAATGATAACTAAAAGGAAAAAATATGAAGTACATTGATAGCCAAAGAAGTATTGTATTGCAAAGAAAATCAATCCAAGGAAATTTTATTGAATAATAAAATCAATCCAATTTGGTTGCTTATCAGCTTTTGCTAGTGACACAAGGAAATTGTTGTTTCCAACATCAACCAAGGAGTCACCAAATATGAAGTGAGGAGGATTTATTCTGCATTTGAAACCAATGCAATAACACATAACTGCAAAAACATACACAGAACTGCAAAACCCCTGATCCCCCATAACGAGCTAAATTCACACTTACAATCTAGTCTATAGTACATTTTTATACAAGTTTGAGATCATATGCAGTTGTGATGAATGATACAACTGGTGATAGTCAAAGGACATTTTACAGTTATGTATTCCCCTATAACATGTGATGCAAATTTAAGAATTGCAGACTGTTGAACCTACTTTTCCTTATGTGTGGAGAAAATAGACTTAAACAAGTTTGCAATGAATTTACTAAGAAAGGCTAATTCCACTTATAGGGATGATATTGAATTTAATCCATTTTTGGAGAGTATATTTTATAAGTACCAAAAAGAATGTAATCAATCCAAGGCCAAATCTAGCTCTATTGAGAACCACCACATTTCCAAAGCAAGCTTTCATGACGACTTCTGTGGTCTGTTAGATTGCTCGTTCACCTAACAATTTGTCTTGCATCGGTTCCATGGTAAACATTGTTAAAGACAACATTTTTAGTGTACTATGAGCATGACCGATGGGAGACTCAAAAAACAATAATGCAGATCAACGGCTAACAGTCTATGCATGTAAATTCCTTCATCTCATCTTAATCATCTTCTTATGCAACAAGAGTTTTAAGTCGAGAGCAACAAGAATTTTAAGTCGAAATGTGATCGAGTGGAGAGTGGAGAATGGAGAGAGCCAATGAAAAATTTTCACCGGTAAACCCTAGGTAAACTTTTCCCACATGAAAGTGGGTAATGTTTTCATAGGTGATTTTTTTTAATTGATCCAAAAAAAATCAAACATTAGAAAAGAACATTTTGAGGTAAAGTTGTCATTTTCCTCAAGTACCCAAAAATCAAATACACCCTAAATGACTCCGCCTACAAAACGACATTGAAATTGTTTTTTATTGAAAAGTTCATTTGTATGTACTTAATTGGTGATAGTACTAAGGAACTTAAATAGATCTTAAACAACATTGAAATTGTTTTTTATTGAAAATTCATTTATATGAACTTAATGAGCTTTGCTACAGAGCGAGGGAGGGAGCGAGGGAAGGGGCGAGGGATGGGTGGTAACCACCCATCCGCCTCGAGATGAGTGCATCGAATTCCAGATATGTGATGGCGCTTATCTCGAGGCGGATGGGTGGCTTCCACCCATCCCTCGCTCCCTCCCTCGACCCCTAGAATTTTCCGAACTTAATTGGTGATAGTACTGAAGGAACCTAAATAGATCTTTACTAGACCTTATGTCAGTAATCAATGAATAATAATTTAAATCAATGCGTATTTGAAGTCATTGATGAAAGAAATACTTGTAGTAGTCCTCACGAACACAACAAAATGCAACAGAAAGTTCTTCCACCCCCAAAACCCTTCTTCAGTGTCTGTCAAAACTAATGGAAAAAGTATGAGATAGTATATAGGGTTTGGCGGAGACCTCAGCCATGTATATAAGAGCCCTAATTCCATTATTAACTCATTATCAATAATAGAATTATACTAAGGCTTAAATTGGCATCTACACACAAATAACCTCCATACTGAATTTAATAATACGTGTCAAAATCTACAACATGTAATTAGAGACGTGTTTATGACCTTGGTTTTGTTTTTTCATGATTATAACTAAACAGGGCCAATCAAACACCATCCACCTATAGTTCAACAGTTTACAACGTGTAATATTAAGATCTATATAAATTCATTTTAAAGGAATTTTCTAACAAGTACATCTCTAATATCAAGCGACTTGGTTTTGATCAAATAGTTAGAGCACTTGCGATTGAGTTACTGTTATTGGAGATGGATGCTTTTTCACACACCAAAAAACCCTGCTTTTGGAGATGGATACTTCAGTGTGTTAAACACGTCTTGTTCGACTTGAGACAAAACTTGAGCATTCTTTGCATGTTGTCTGCTTGCGGTGTGTTGTTTTTAATCATGTAGTAGTGTAGTCCCTAGAGCAGTCTGGGACTCTTGGGTAATTCTCTCTCACTTTCCGTCTTATAGTGTAGCACTTATTTCGCATCTACTCCAGTTGGTCTGTTAAATGTAGTGATTTCTTTCGAAGCCAGCAGTATATGGACTTGTTTACCTCTGCACCGGTTATCAAGAGACATGATATGTTCTGACAAATGATAGTGAGAATGATGCTCTGCCTTTTTCATTGATCTATGATGTTTATATACAAGTTATTCTGCCATTATAGGCAACTCCTAATCACCCTAACAATCTGCTAACTTCTTTATACATAGCAATCATCCTAAAGCACTATATTACATAATCAAGACCATATTCAATAGCATAATCATAGCATAATTGAGAGCATAATCATGAGAATATTCTCAATGCCATATTCAATAGCATAATCATGAGAATATTCTCAATACCCCCCCTCAAGTTGGTGCATGGAGATCCCGTATGCCCAACTTGCGAAGTAGAAACTCATATTGTCGTTTGCCCAACGCTTTTGTGAAAATGTCAGCGAGTTGCGCATTGGACGGGACATAGGTGGGATTGATATTTCCGGCAATAATCTCATCACGGACAAAGTGACAATCCACTTCAATGTGTTTTGTCCGTTCATGAAATACGGGATTTTGAGATATATGAAGAGCCGCCTGACTATCACAATGAAGAGACATAGAACGTGTGTGGGACATCCCGAGGCTAGCTAAAATAGCTTTTAGCCATTTCAACTCACATGTAGTCATAGCCATAGACCGGTATTCTGCCTCTGCGGAGGAACGAGATACTGTATGTTGCTTCTTTGTCTTCCAAGATACTGGCGAGTTCCCAAGAAACACTAACCACCCAGTGAGGGATCGCCTAGTCAATGGGCATCCGGCCCAGTCAGCGTCACACCACCCATGTAACTGCATGTCACACTTACTACTCAAATGTATACCTTGACCCGGATTACCTTTTAAGTACCGGACCACCCGCAAAGCAGCTTCCCAGTGGTCTGCCCGAGGACGTTGCATAAATTGAGATAAAACATGAACACTATAAGATAATTCTGGTCGAGTAAAACACAAATAAATTAGCCGCCCCACCAAGCGACGATAAGGCTCGGGATCAGCGAGCTCTTGACTCGTAGACAAGGCAAGTCGATGATTTTGTTCCAATGGTACAGCCGCGGGCCTTGCCCCTAGCAATCCGGCCTCAGAAATGATGTCAAGCGCGTATTTGCGTTGACAAAGTACAAACCCATCTGGTCCGCGTGCCACTTCTACCCCCAAGAAATACTTTAAAGGACCCAGATCTTTCATGTAGAAACAAGCACTGAGGTAACCCTTGAATTTCTGTATATCAACCGGATTACGCCCAGAGATGATAAGGTCGTCGACATAAACAAGAACACTGAGCTGAACCGCACCTCTTTGTAGAGTAAACAAAGAATAATCTGAATAAGATTGCCGAAAACCATAATTCTTCAAAGCAGTCGACAGTTTAGCAAACCAGCAGCGGGGTGCCTGCTTCAGCCCGTATAATGATTTCCTAAGCTTGCACACCTTTCCAGAAGTCCCCACCTGAAAACCGGGTGGTAATTTCATATATACCTCCTCCGTAAGATCACCATGTAGAAATGCATTATGAACATCCATTTGATGGACTTCCCAATTCTTGGCAGCCGCAACGGCAAGAAAGACCCTCACTGTAACCATCTTAGCTACTGGAGCAAATGTCTCTGTATAATCAATTCCTTCAATTTGATGATTCCCAAGAATAACCAGCCGAGCCTTCAATCGCTCAATGGTACCATCTGAATTATACTTGATCTTGTATACCCACTTGCATCCTAGAGCTTTCTTTCCTGGTGGCAATTCTGCTACAACCCAGGTTTCATTAATCTCAAGTGCCTCAATTTCTCGTCGCATGGCATCCCTCCAGCGGCTGTCTTTCACGGCCTCAGAATAGCACACAGGTTCCCGATTTGCTGTCAAGGCTGCAAGAAAATGTCTATGTCGCATAGAAAAATTATCACAATTCACATAATGTGCTATAGGATAGGGTGTACCTGAGGAATGCCGTGGTACGGGTGAAGGTGGTACGGATGGACTCATTTTCCGAATGGTATGAGTAACATAATCACGGAGTCGTACCGAGGCTTGCCTTCTGCGTTGACCCCTGCCCAACACATCTTCCTGACTTGCGTCCGGGTTGTCCTCCTGGTTTGCGCAAACCGGCTGCCCCTGCAGCCTCATCCGGCTGTACAAACGCCTCGACACCAGCATTTGCCCCATCCTCGGCACACACCGACTGCCCAGCAGCCCTATTTGGCTGAACAAACTCCTCGGCACTAGCCGACTGCCCAGCAGTCCTATCCGGCTGTACACACTCATCGGCACCCCCCCTCAAAACAGGTGTAGATGTCTCCTCAAAGTCCTCTTGAACCGCCTCGATATTAGGCAGACCATCGTGGTCTAAATTAAAATTATCTGCAAAGGGAAAAAACTCCTTCCGAGAATACAACATTACGAGAAACAAAGAAATCTTGTTTCTCCAAGTCATACAAACGCCACCCCTTTTTTCCATAAGGGTACCCAACAAAGACGCACCTTCGACTTCTACTGGCAAACTTATCCCCCGTCTGCACATGCGCATAAAACAAGGACCCCAAAAATGCGCAAGTGATCGTAAGTTGGTGTGCTGCCATACAAGACACTATAAGGTGTTTTCCCATTCAAAACCAAGGAGGGAGTCCTATTTATCAAGTATCCAGCCGTCAAGACACATTCTCCCCAAAATTCAATAGGAAGAGAGCCCTGAAAACGCAGAGCTACGTTCAAAATATGTTGGTGTTTCCGTTCAACTCGCCCATTTTGTTGAGGTGTTCCACACAGGACGTTTGAAAAACAATCCCATGATCAGAAAATATTGTCGCAGACAAGTGAATTCAGTGCCGTTATCACTCCTCAAAATTTTTACCTCTTTATCAAATTGTCTCTTAACCATCGAGAAAAACATTTGAAGAGTACGAGAGACCTCTTTCTTATCAACAAGTAAATAAATCCATACAGCACGGGAAAAATCATCAACAATGGTCAAAAAATAAGAAGCACCACAGGAAGAAGTTGTTCGATAAGGTCCCCATAAATCAGTGTGAATAAGTTCAAAAATAGTCGAAGCTTTATGTTCACTAACAGGAAACTTATCTCTACTTTGCTTTGCCCTCTGCAGACGTCACAGTTTTTATTCAAGCGATTTTTTCTTTTTCACTAAAACTGACGTCGGGAACTAACTTTGTTACCTGTAGAGATGGATGACCCAGTCGCTGGTGCCATAGATCAAGAGACACCACACTATTGGCCTTTATTGCGTGAACCTGTGGCAGCCCCCGGAAGTAATAGAGTCCATCGCGTCGTTCACCCCGCACCAATCAGCATCCTCGAAGTGCGGTCCTGTATAACACACAGATCATTAGTGAATTGGACAAAACAGTTATAATGATCAGTCAATTGCGACACAGAAATTAAATTGCAAGTTAGCCCTGGCACATAAAGAACATTTTGCAAACAGAAATTTCTGTCAAGAAGGATCGTCCCCTCCTTAGTAGCGATAGCGCTACTCCCATCTGGCAATCCCACGGGACATTGAACAATCTCCCTTAAGTCACGGAGATCCCCGATCGTGCCAGTCATGTGATTCGAAGCTCCCGTGTCAATAATCCAAGGCGTACCAATCATCTTATCTGTCGTTGCGGATTTTGACCCACCCAGCATCTGAAGAAGTGTCTGCCACTGGGTGGTATTCAGCCCAGGCAGTGGAGATGCATTTGTCTCAGTCACTCCTGCCCCAGAAGAACCTATCTGAGCAGTGTTGGCACTGCCAGCCATGAGCGATGTCAAAAGAGAAATCTCGAACCACCGCAGAAAGAATCAAAGCTGTACTCACGACAGCCAGAGAAGAGAAACTCTACCTTTTTTTTTTTTTTTTTTTTTTTTTTTTTTTTACTTATTCAGTTTACGAACAGACCACAGAAGGTTACTGCTTCTTCTTCGTATGCAGTTCACGCATGGAAGCAGAAGCTGTAATCACAGCCAGACGTGTTCTCTTTGAGGTTCTTCTTCTTCTTCTTCTTCTTCTGCTTCACGCATGGAAGCAGAAGCTTCTTCTTCTTCTCTTCTTTCGGTTCCAATGGCTTCCGCTGATGTTGAGTATCGATGCTTCGTGCGAGCCACTGATGATCAGGCCCTCGAGAAAGCTTTCTCCACCTTCGGAGATGTGGAGAAAGAGGGCCAGAGACAGAGATCGCACAACAAGTGCAGTCAAGGAGCTTATCGTCTTCGTCAATCAAACCAGATGGGTTTGATCTGAGTTAGGGTTTTTCAGATGGGTTTTCACAGAGCTTATCGTCTTCGTCAATCAAGATCTACTATCAAGATCTGTCCCTTCTTATTTGGGTTGATTCAGATCTACAATCAAGATCTGTAATTCTGCAATTTGCAATCAAGATCTTTCTGTTTCAGATCTACTATCAAGCGTCGCTCCACAACATCTACTTTGGCTCAGATCTACTTTGGGGTTGATTCAGGATCTGTTTGAGGGTTGTTCCAGAGGGTTATCAAGGGTATTGAAGAGTTTCAGATTTTTTCGAGCAATCTGGGGGCAAGGTCCAATCAATCTTTTGGTCGATTCAGGGATGACGGGTCGAGCAAGGCGATTGTGGTTGGTGCTGCTTCAGATCGATTGAAGCTTAGAATTCTTCTAAGCTTAGATTCTAAGCTTAGTGCTACTTTAGACGAAGAAAGACGCCTTTCCTCTTCTTTCAGATCGATTGGCGTGTTGCCTCAAGGTATGTTTGAAATATACCTTCTCACCTTTGGCTCTGATACCATGACAAATGATAGTGAGAATGAATGCTTCTGCCTTTTTCATTGATCTTGATGTTTATATACAAGTTTATTCTGCCATTATAGGCACACTCCTAATCACCCTAACAATCTGCTAACTTCTTTTATACATAGCAATCATCCTAAAGCACTATATTACATAATCAAGGACCATATTTCAATAGCATAATTGAGAGCATGATCATGAGAATATTCTCAATGCCATATTCAATAGCATAATCATGAGAATATTCTCAATATGTTCACTCTTGAAACCGCTGACGGCATAACTGTTTCAGTTCAGGGCTCAATTAACCAGTCTCGTTCACTTGAACATGGCATTTCTTTTCTTCTGAGGTGTGTTGATTTTTAAGTGGGAAATTCCCTGCTCTTGATTTATTTCAATGATCAAGTATTATGGTAGTGCTGGTTTCATATCCTTTACGTTATTTTGGTTATAACTCTATCAAAGTAATGGCAGTCTACTGTTTATTGAGATAGTTGGATTTTCATTTTTAAAACTTTACATTTTCAAACTCCCATATTTCAATTTTTGCTGCTTATGCATTAGGTAGTAGGCGAGAAAAACAGCGAGCGGAGACCGTCCATTCCATTCGGGATGCATGCATAAAAATTGATGACACACATCTCGAGGGGGATGAACAGTCCTTCCCTCGCTGTTTTCCTCGCTCACTTTCTCCACATTTAGAATTTTTGTTAGTTTACTGAAGAATGTCATGGACCCACCCTGTTTGGCCCGTTATAAATGGGTGTTTTAACCTGAAAATTTGGTTGGTACGTATGGTGGCAATTCTTTGTAATGCTTGCATTACAGCGCATAATAGTTATGCATCCACATTTTCTAAATTCTTCGGTTGATATAAGCATGCCTTAACTCACCTAATGGTAATATCCTGCTGCTGTTTTTTAAATGCCATTTTCATCATTGCCAAAAGAGAACATTTATGTCTGACATCTAGTAAATGACCACTGATGTAGGATACATTTACCCCAAACATCTGGTTTTGTATCTATGACAAATGTTGGCAATTTGGCATGCTTTTGACACATTGTGCCTCACTATGTGTATTCAAGTCAAACTTACTTGTTGGGATTGTTTAAATTCTTCAATGGACTCATTTAAAAAATCTCAAAAAAATGCCTTTTAAAATCAAATTATCTTCAAACTCTACGTAAAGATAAAAAAAAAACATCATTTAGTAGAAGTACAAAGTTCAGTAACTTATTTCTTGACCACATGTTTGTCCTACTATTTGGCCTCTTTACCCTTTTGTATGTTGCATATTTGCCGCCCATTGATTTATTTCATAGGTTGACTTTGAAGTGACTTCATTGCTTACCACAAACTATGTTTGTCGTTAAGGTCTAACCAAAAGCTACCTATTTTATCCCCATTTTCTAACCGGCATAGGAAGGGGTGAGGTTTGCTGTCTGGGTGAAGGTAAATGTACATTTTTGCTTCCTCTCCAATTTTAAACTTTTTTTTGAAAAAGAGGTTTAAAGAGGGGGAGCAAAAGTGTATTTTTCACCCTCCCCCCCAGGCCAACAAGAATTACTCTATTTTTATTGTAGATGCATGCGAACTTGTCAATTTTTTGTTGTATAGGCTAAATCGCTACTATATAAAGAGGCTAAGCTTCATGATAGTGGAGTTGTAAACTCACACTCAAGAAATGACCAATATCCTTTGTCATTTAGTTAAGTATTGTGTAATAGTTAGAGTATAAAAGTGATAGTTAGGGGTATAAAAGTAATGTTAGCAAACAAATAAACAAACTTTTTTTGCTAGGTCATTTAAAGCCATGACATTTAGCTGAGCCACTTGACGCCATAAAGACTTATTGGCTCAACTAATTTACAAACTTGCCATTTTTGTTGGTATTAATTATCATATTCTAATCCATTTTTGTTTGTACACATAGATATTTTTTTCTTAACCCATTTTAAAAGAAATTTTTTTTCAAAAATTAAAGAAACTTATATTTTATAGATTAGCAATAGATAGCCAGTGAAAATTTATTTTTATTTGTTATTTATTTCAATTCTTTTTTCATTTTTAGCATTATAAAAGAAAAGGAAAAAACAATGTATCCACCTTATGTATCCACCTTTCAATTGGTGGCTTGCACATGCATGCCTTGGATGACTAGTATGTATAAATTGCAGAGACACATATTAGACTTACTACATAAGTGATTTTCATGCATGTTACTTCTGAACAGGGCATGCAAAATTTTTGTTTGGATTTCCATTCTATTGGGAAGACGTTGCTTGTCAATTTTTAGAGGAGAAATTGTCGATACCAGCATTTCTGGAGCAACAAATCTCTGGTCTGTCAAATGTCACGGGATGGCCCTGAATGGAGATTCTAAAGGAAACACCTGGGAGGAGAAAAACAGAAAACTTCAATAGTGATGACTTAAAAGGTCGGGTTGCAAGTGAGTGCAGAAGTTTACCATATGACTATGATGTTTTTTATTTATTTTTGAAAGGCAACCAGGGTTTTTATAAGATCTCAGAACCCATAAAGATGGATGGAGAAATTTCACATGGAATAGATTTGGTGGAATAGATACATTTCCAAATACTCCGATAAAGGGTTCACTCCACTGAAAAATGTGAGGATCAATGTCATGCCTCGACCTGCCCACAGAATCGTAGGTGCTGACTGATTCGTGAACTAACCGTAACACAAGCGAATCGTAAACGGCCACAAACATCATAACTCAACAACATTCTTGATACGATAATGAAACGAAAATAAATCTACGATAAAAATTTGCACAAAATAAGTATATTGATTCGCCCCGTCAGAGTCGTAGCGACAAAAACCAATATAACAAGCATCTAGTATAACATATAGTACAGCCTGTAAACACAAAGGAGAGCAAAAACTACCCAATATAGCGGTGGACACGACCAACCAGCACAAAACACTACGCCTACTGATTTCAACTGATTATTACATAATAGTATCCTTCAATTTATACAATATTAGTGTTTTCGAGTTCATTCCTTATTTTATACGTAAATCATTTCGTTTTCTCATGTCTTTGGTAGAATTTGACGTCAAACGCCATGAAATCATCATTAAGGCGACAAGTAAGGAAACGACAATTAGTCGGATTCTAAAGAGTGGTAATAAAGCAACATGGCACAAAACCTAAAACCCCAACAATCTAACCCGATAACTCGAACCCAAACCCAATGCCTAAGCCAATCCTACCAAAGAATATTCTCCAAATGTATGACATGATGGAATCATCCCTTAATCTCATCCCTATTCATCTTGATCATTTCTATAAATACAAGAGAATAGGGTGAGAAAAAGGAGAGGAAGAGAATGGAGAAAAAGAATTGCATAAAATTAAACCCTCTTTCTTTCAAATTGATTATCATCACCCACACCACTCATCCATCTCTCACTCACTCAGCAATCACCTCCATCCTCCACCTCGCCACCACATCACCAGAGCACCACCACCACCTCCGGACAGTCACCTCGCCACACCGTGCGAGCACCGCCACCACCACAAACAGGGGAGTGACAACCCTGTTTCGCAACAGAGCCACCTCCATCAACCTCCCTGTCCCTCTTCCTGTACATCATCTATCGACCACCATCACTCCGGACACCACATCGCGAACCACTAACCACGCCGCGAAAACGAACCTCACGCGACTCTGTTCCGCCTCGCCACAGACACTGTTTCATCACCCTCTGCCGCCTCTCTTCGTCTAGAACTCCTTCCTGCCTCCCTCTCTCACGACCACCGTCGCAACCAGACCGAGCACCACCACCACCACCTCGCGAGCAAAAGCAGGACAGGGAGTGCCTCCCTGTTTTATTTCTCTATCGGTTTCCTTATCTCTCTGTTTCCTCACCCTCTCTCGTATTCTTGCAGTACCGGAGCTAGGTTGGAGGACGAGAAGGTCGCGAGGAGTAGAAATCACCACCGCGAGCAGTGCTGCTCGCCGGAGACGAAGGCGAAGCAGCGCAGGAACACTGTACGCACTGTAGCGGGAGCGGGACTGAGTCAGTTGATGCTGGCTATTCACACCCCAGCTATCGGTAAGAGCCACCACAGAGTGCTTTTGAAATCTTGCCTTGGATTCATGTTCGAACCACCTGCTGATCTGCTGAGTACCACCACATCGAGTTTGTGACAAACTAAATGGGTTGCATAACTCATTTTGATTATTTTACAGAATTGTGTGCTTAATTGTTAATTACAATTTATTTCTAATATTGATAAATTGCTTTCACCTTTCATTTCGAGAAATTAAACTTGATATGTTGGTAGTTAGAATTACCCTTTATCAATATTCAAAGCATGTGCTAGAAATATTAAGCTTAAACTTTGATTAAGTGTGCCCTAAAAAAACACTTAATACTTGGTAAGAGCATATTTGTTTGAAATAATTTGTTAATGTTTGATAGAAACATGATATAATTTGAATTGGATTTTAACGATCACATATTTGGTGTAAGCAAAGGATCTCATCCCTAAAGCTTCTCGTTTAAATTTTCAGTAATTTAGATTTAAATGTTTTTGCTAACTCATTGGTGAGTCCAAGCCCACAAAATCCATCTCATCTATCTTTATTTTTATTATTTTTTAATTTATTTTTAGTTTAGTTTTAAAAATGATGTAACCCCATTTCCTACAAATTAGTTTAATTAAATTATTAAATTCCAATTGCATCCACTTTCCTCGTGGGATCGACCCGTACTTGCCGTTGTCTACCAGTTAGGCACCGTGCATTTGCGGTTAAATTAGCTTATTAATTTAGGTTAGTTAATCCGCATCACCTACAACGAAAACAGGGCCTAAGTGCCACATCAGCAGGAGACGCCAACACTGCCTGCACTCCAATAGAAGCACTCCCCTTGCAGGATCAGCAAAGCAAAAAACTAACTGGTTCGAGCAAACTAAATACAAATAACAGAAATATATACAAGGAAAATTCATGCCAGACCATAAAGGATAAGTAACAAGTCCTAAAGTCTAAATCACACCGTGTCTCTAAAATAATATTTATAAGTTCAAGCAACGACACAAGCATTTCAGATTCAACAATAACTACAAGTTTACGATATATGCCGATCATTACACCTGATTCAAACATGGTAAATATCAAGCGATGAAAATAAAGACGATCTCATGGTTCTTCCTAGTCTCCTAGGTATAGCAATCTAGTCGAAACCAAAAATTCTGTAAAATTCTGTATAAGTGTCTCATATCGTAGGTATCCGCATTCCCTACGAATGTGTCTCACCAGACACATCACACAAGTGCACCAGTACCACTTGAGGCTCGTTTGTATCCTAATGGGGTGTCATCTGCCAGGAATACAAACTCAAACATCCCGAACGACTGGCCTAACAACGACCAACCTAACACAATCAAACTCAAGCGCCGCTGGGAGGGAAAGAGTGTAATCTTCAAAGCAACGTCCTTCGGGACCCGTCCTACCTGCACTCTATAGTAGCAAGTGCGTGCGGGAGCTCACGGCACCTCGGCAAGCTTGCCACATGCAATACGTCCACAATGTCAGGTGCGAGTCCATCTCAAGCACCATCCAACTCATGATGCGAGCAAGCTCCTAAGCATCGGCACAACAGGCATTATAGCGGGGTAAAGACACTTACACTAACCTCCCACATGCACAAATGACGAGTCTATACAAAATCAAAGGTAACAGACGTGAAATCATAATCAATTCGGAAATTTTTTTATAAAACCACGACTATGCCAGGGGTCCCCAACATGACCCAATTCAACCACGATAAATTATTCGAGTCAATTATCATACATGCTCAAGACTCAGCAATCCACAGTAAATACATGACATAGCTATGCAAACTCGAAAAATGAGCATACAAAACAAGTCCACATGTCATTTCACCAAAGCTAATCACACCAAAATTCATTTCACTATTTCGATTTTCATTCCAAGTTATATCATGCTTTCCAGAAAACCCAATACATAATTCATTCACTAAGATAACTAACACAATCATCGGAAAAGTATCTGAAAAAGCCCCTGACTTTCGAATTTGGATTCAATTGTACAACAAACCGACAGTATGGACTGTAAAACTTAAATTCAGGATTTCAAATAATTATTTCTCAAAATAAATATATAGTTCCACTCACCTGGGCGGAATGGCTTTTTTCAGAACTCAATTCCTACCGGTCGAAGCTCCTAACTCGCAAAACAACGAATGCGGAACCACGAAAATTTTTAAAACTGCAAGGCGGACTCAAAGGTGAACAAACTAGCCAAAAACTAAAAAAATAAATAAATTACAAGCGGCGTGTGGCTGAAAGAAAAACTTATAGGCAATAAAAATTCGGCAAACACCCCACTGAAACCCAAAGTTTGGCGAAAACACACCGAAACCCTCCCTACTTCGGTCTGATCGCCTCCAAACCGCACAACTGGCCGAAAATGGGTCTAAGAACACTTGGAGTCACGAATGTGTGGCTCACCCACGCATCCAAAGTCCGGATTCACACCGAAGAACCCTCAAAACGAACATGCACCCTGATATTTTTGAAAAAATCAACCAACTCCGGAACCACCCTTGCATGTGGGGTCTAAGGGCTCCAAATGACGCCACCAAGGCCCCTCCCAACGACTGATCGGAGCTACAGAAACCGATCAAACAAGCCAACACCAACCCCAAATGTGAAAACTGATATATATTTTTGTTTTTTGTTTTGTTTTAATTTTTTTTTTTTTTTGCAAAAAACCAAAAGAGAAACGAAGGGGGAAGAAATGAAAGACAATGGGTAAGATTTTTGCGAAGGAATTACTTGATCTGATGGCAAGCAAGCAGGCGGAGGAGCAGCAGCAACAGGGAGCTGCTCTCTGCAAAAGAAAAGGGGGGTTTTGTCTCTTAAAGGGTGGGTGGCTATGTGCCCGCACCACATTAATTGAGTACACCCCTGACAAAACTCTTTTTTTTCAACACAGGTATTAGAATCAACTTAAGCAATGCCTTAAATGATTCTTCTGTTCATACTATATCTGTCGTGAAAGGTGTACATCCGTCAAACAAGGACGTGGGCACTCCTAGCGAGAGCTCAAAACGTCTTCTGAGAACTTTCAAAGTGGTCGAGAACTCAAGCAACAGAATAAATAGCATCATGAGTCCAAGGATTACAGATCCCAACCCACACTTGTCAGCGTCTAAAGAGCACTTGAAGGATGATGTAATCCATTCCGATGCAAAATGTTGTGATACTAACAACTCGATTTTCTTGAAGAAGCTTTTAACATCACCAAATGATTGTCAGAATCTCGGAAACTTAAGTGTGAAGGTTGATACGTTCAAGAATCCTTCAGTGGCAATAGGTTCGGATGCGAAAGTTGCTAATCTATCTAGGGTCGACACAATTTTGGCAATAGAAACTAACAATTTTTTTTGAAGAACTCGCCTAAAAGGTTGGAAAGTTTTAATAGAAGATAAAAAAACAAGGCCGATACCAAGGGTGGTGCTACTGCTCCATTGGATTCTGCTGCTGTGATTGTTACTCCATCAGAAATCCGCACGATAGCAAATACTTCAAAGGATTACCTGGTAACACCGTATAATGAACGACCCATGTGTAGGATAAAGAGTAAAACAGGCCAGTCTTCTCTTATCTCAGTTTCCCAAGACAATCAGGCCATACTTGGAAATAACGTTGAAGGAGAACTAAGTCATCATACTAGTAAATGTTTACCTGGGGTTGGTTATGAAGAAATCAAGTGTAACAATGTTCCAGTAGCATTCCATATTGGCAACAATGATAGTTGGGGAGTAAAAAACCTAAATGTTAATGTAATTGTGAGGAACACAAAGAAAGGACCTGATTGCACAGTAGAGGTCTTTGATTATGATAGGAAGTACACAACTGGAAGTTGGCCATTGTTGAAATATTAAACCCACTCCAATGATCCATGGGCCTAAAATTGCCCATGTGCTTATACACGGTAGAACCGTGTGAATTTACGGTGTAGTTGTACGTTTGGTACCCACCGATATAGTTGTAGTCTCACGACCCCGCTCTTGCTTCCGCTTGATATATGATTGGATTCGCCTTCTCTACAAGTTCGAGCTTTTAGAGAGTTGGCAATTTATCATCCATCTAAGGCATCAACAATGAAGGGGAAACTGAATTGCAGAAGATCAAGTAGATTGAAATAATCCAATGATATCACCAACAATAGGGTGGAAACTGAAAACCCCATTTCAGTGTGTCCTGATTCTGTAACAACTGCTACAGATAATTTGGACAGAATAACAGGTGACAGAAATGCTATTGAGCGTCCTGTTTCGATGGCTCATGACATCATAGAGAATGATATTGATAATATGAACAGTGAATCAGACAATGGAAATGCCATGGATGATTTTTCTGTTGGAGTTGTGGAGACCAGTCGTGGATTTGGGAAATGTTGGGAGAGGGAATCATACAAGTTTGATGTTAACTGCATAGATAACCTGAAAAGTTTGGTAGGAGAAGAAAGTGTTGCTGAAGAACCAGGGGCATCTCGGAAAACCAGAAAGAGGAAAGTGAAACACAATACAGATGTAAGTAGTCATTTGAGCTTTTACTGTTGTTTGGATATCCTTTCAAGCAACACGCCCGTTGGCTTTTTTTTTTTGCAACTTATATTATGCATCGTTGGATCTTTATAAATATGTATGAAATTTATGTATTAACCTTCAAACAAATGCCTGGCTTCCTTTTGCCCTCGCTCTCAGCTTTTTTTAATGCGAAGTTGTGCCTTGAGGTTTGTATGTCGATGCTTCAAGGTTTGTCGTTTAAGTCGTTCATGCACGTATATTTTAATAACACATTTCCAAAATACTAGAAATATATAAATAAAAGTAAATAAACAATAGATATCCCCTTCTTCCTCCTCCCCCAAACTTTTAACTGATAACCCAACACCACCTCCACCCTCCCAATTTTTTATTTTACCGGTCACAGAACACCAGCAACCCTTTCCTTCTCCCCTCTGTTGGTTGCTGATCCTAATGGTATCCTAATTAACACCAATTTCCTGTTTGCACAAGCCTTTACTCTCAAGCATCACATACATGCCTGAGTCGTTGAGATGAATCTACCACTCTCTACGGGCATTGGGTTGCTTTACCCAAATTGTTGCGACTTAATGCAAAAGCAGGTAGATACCAACAATTGCACACAATTACCACAATGATCCAATCAATTAAATAGAGCAACTAGCAATGAAAGTAATTAGAAAAAACCAATAACATACCACAAGAGACACAAAATTTACGTGGTTCGGCGAATTGCGCCTACGTCCACGGTGAGGTGATTCCACTATATTCAAGAACAAGGTACAAGAAGATGACAATTCTCACACAATCTCTCAACAAGAGATGAAACAATTCCAGTAATTATCTTTCTCTATTCCTTGTGTCTCACAGATTTTCTACATGCAATAATAATATAAAAAAAGCTATAGTTCCTAGTATATATAAGAACAGCAGTTTCATGTTTCCTAGAATTTGTTTCCTGTTCAAAAACAGTTTCATGTTTCACAAAACAGTTTCATGTTCCTGTCTGTGAAACAGTTTCCTGTTTCACAAAACAGGTTGTTTCCTGTTTCACGTTGTTTCCTGTTTCACAATTCTCCTCCTTGACGAATTTTTTTAAGGAAAAAATGAGCCGAAACAAAACATAAGAATAAAATGATCAACACTCCATCATAGCTTTGTCACCTCACGAAACTGCCCCGAAGGGCAACGCCCCAAAGGGCCCTCAATCAACATGAGTCAATGTGGAGTAAGTCCAAACAATGTTGGAACTTAACTCCAGAAACAACCTTTGTCAACATATCAACAGGGTTGTCTTTTGTGTGTACTTTCACTAAAGACACATCACCATCCTCAATGACATCTCAAACAAAGTGATATCGGACGTCAATATGCTTAGTCCTTGCATGATGAACCTGATTTTTAGCCAAGTGGATGACACTCTGACTGTCACATAGAACCTCAACACTATCTTGTTCCACACCCAAATAATTTACAAGACCTTGAAGCCACAATGCTTCTTTTACAGCTTCTGTTAATGCCATATGCTCTGCCTCTGTAGTAGAGAGAGTCACTGTATCCTGAAGCATAGATCTCCAACTAACCGGAGCACCGTATATCTGAAATACGTAACCAGTAGTAGATCTTCGTCTATCTAGATCACCAGCATAATCAAAATCAACACACCCACGAACCTGACATGAATCTTCACCAAAGTCCAAACCCACATCCAAGGTACCTTTTAAGTACCTAAGCATCCATTTCACTGCCTCCCAATGTTTCTTTCCAGGGTTTTCCATATACCTGCTCACAACACTAACAGCCTGTGAAATGTCAAGGCGTGTACACACCATAGCATACATTAAACTGCCAACTGCACTAGCATAAGGAACATGCGACATGTATTCTTTTTCTTCCACTGTGACTGGATATAGCTTTCAAGAAAGTCTAAAATGTGAAGCCAAAGGAGTAATAACCGGCTTTGCGTTTTCCATGCCAAACCGTGATATGACCTTCTCAAGGTACCCCTTCTGTGAAAGAAATAAGTTTTTATTCTCCATTTCTCTTCTTATCTCCATGCCAAGTATTTTTCTTGCAGCACCCATATCCTTCATCTCAAACTCAGATGCAAGTTGAGACTTCAATTTATTTATCTCCACCATACTCTTGCAGGCAATGAGCATATCGTCAACATAGAGCAAAAGATAAATAAAATCGCCACTGCGAAGTTTTTTCAAGTAAACACAACAATCATACTTACTTCGTGTGAACCCATGTTTCAACATAAAAGTGTCAAACCGTTTGTACCACTGCCTAGGTGACTGCTTTAACCCATAAAGTAATCTCCTCAAATGACAAACATGGTCTTCTTTTCCAACAACCTTAAAACCTTTCGGCTGATGCATATAAATTTCCTCCTCTAAGTCTCCATGCAAGAAAGTTGTTTTCACATCAAGTTGTTCAAGCTCAAGGTCACCATGAGCTACCAAGCTCAACAACACACATATAGAAGTGTGTTTTACCACAGGCGAAAATATCTCACTGTAGTCAACGCCTTCCCTCTGAGCAAAACCCTTAGCTACTAATCTTGCTTTGAACTGAGTACCAGACTCTAGAGTAGCCTGTTTCTTCTTAAACACCCACTTGGAGCCAATTGCTTTCATTCCATTAGGCAACGACACTAGATCCCAAGTATGGTTCTTCTGGAGAGACTCCATCTCACCCTGCATAGCTACTAACCAACTCTGACTATATTTGAATGACGAGCGGTCTGCTTGTAAGTAGTTGGCTCATTATCTTCCACAGAGAGTGCATATGCAACCAAATCAACTGTATTCAACTTACCATAGTGCTTCAACAGTTCTTCAAAGCCAAAATTCTGAACTTGCTTAACCGATCGTTTTGACCTAGTTAAGGCCAAAGGTTGCTGTTGGGATTGATTATCTTCAACTGGTTGTTGTTCCTCATGGTCTTCAGGTTCATAATTCAGATCATGTGTGCCTGCTTCAACCTTGTA